>JAVSBU010034871.1:0-14436 GCA_033118015.1 Loricariichthys derbyi
AGAGGCCAACACAGCTGACTCTGCTTATCAGTAATTAGGGTGCGCTGTGACGCTACGCCACTAGATGGCACCATTACCTCATCTAGTGACGTAGACACCGATATGCCAGAACTTATACACTTCTAGTCCTGACACTACTATCCCTCTGATAGCATATGGAGCTTAACCACCTTACATATACAAACACAAACTCACACGTTTACTAGGTTTGTGATTAAACTATGATATCTTGCATTGCTGAAGATGTTAAAAGTAAGCAATAGAGAACTATTTTGCCACTCAGGTGGTACAGTGGTCTACCGCTGTGAAGGCTCAGAATCAAGGCTTTGCCATGCCTCTGACTTGATTAAGCATTTCATAGTTTATTTTGTCGTGCCTGTAGGAGGAAAATATGGCCAAGAGTTCATTCTCCAGCTGTTGCTAGCAAGCACCACTGACAGATTGTAGTGCCACAAAAGGATTCAGATGGATATAGGCAGACTAGCCTGTTACTCCATGCATACTCAGTCACTGTAGAAATCATTGGCTAAGCGTGTATGGAAGCACACACTGGCCTGCAGCTCTCTTTGCACTTTGGTATAGGGGTTGTGCATGCAGAAGGAAGCTTTGAAAGGCAACTAATTACTGATTATGCAGACCACTTATACATGTAATATAACAATGTTATAATGTCATAATGAGAAATGTGTCTGTAATCAAGGGTATATAGTTATAAAGGTATATGGGTATAAAGGTTTAAAGTTACTTAAAATACTGCCTGGCCAAAAAACACCGGGACTTGACTACGCAAATAGGTAAGAGCCATTGGAGAATTACTGCATGGGTGTGTAACGGGTAAGACTGTTCCCGGTTCTGGAAGCAGCCTTCATTTTGGCATCTATAGGGCAGTGGCACAGCGCTGATACACGCCTATCTGTTACCAGCTGTGTTTAGAATTTAAAAGGTGGAAGCAAGTTTAGAGCAGTGAGCTGGCATTGTCTCTTGTCGTGAGTAGGATCGCATGCCACTTCTGCTCCAAGTTCAGCTTCTAAAGCTTAGTTGGTATGCAGCAGCAGAGCTAGAGAAGCACTAATGTGATTTGCTGTTTTTCTATGTGTTGCAGGTTTCCTATGCAGACTGAGGCACGTCCAGGCTGGTGTACTATTTCCACCCGTTTTGCGTCACCGTGTGGATTTAGATTTTCCACCCATTATGTGGCACTGCACGTGCTATCAGGGAGATAGCGAGGAGAACACACCAGCTCCTTTATCCAAGGATGCCAACAGGGAGTTAGGGATGAAGGTACCACCCTTCCTTAGTAGAGGGAGGGTGGAGTACGGTCAGGAGACCAGAGGTATTGAAAGGCTTATTAGACAGAGTAGGGAGAGTTACATACCTCGGCATCATATGCCCTCCCCTCCTGCTCTGGTCCATACACTTCCTGCATCAGACTGGTTTGTACTAGGCACAGATAGAGAAAAAACTGGCAAATTAGAAGAACAAGTGAGTACTAATTAGAAAATCAGAACCATTTAACATAGGTTTCCAACTAGTAATGCATATAAGTTTAGGAAAGCTTTATTATTAAATAAAAAGTTATTAATTAATTATTAATTAATTGATTACTCACTCAGGCCCTTTTCATACCCAGGTACTCTAATAGAGAGCCAAAGAAGTGGGAGTAGTGGGACTAACCAACAGCACGGGGAGCAAGGCCGGTACAAACTATAAGCAGAGCACCAGTCCATTGCATGACATTGCACAAACACACACTCACTCACACTGAGACACTAGTAATTCCTGTTGTCCTAACTCATATGTTTGCAATATGAGGGAGAACCAGATAACACAGAGGAAATCCACACAGAATGTTGAGTCAATACTCAAACCCAGGTCTCTGGAGCTGTGTTGGGACAGCAGCAACCACTACACCACCATTTTTAATCAAAAAGTCCCTCCAGTGGTTTTAATTGATGTATGAAGGAAGAGAATAAAAGATTTGGTTGATGTAAAGTACTAGGCAGTTAAAGTCGTCCCATTAAACCTGGTGTCAGAGTGGCAGCTGCATCCTCAGCTACCAGCAGAGGGAGTCGTAAATAAGCAGAGCAAGAAGCACAACAACAGGAAATACATCCCACATTGTTACATAAAGAAATGCTCTAATTTCAGAAATGTTTATGTTTATGTGTGTGTGTGTGTGTGTGTGTGTGTGTGTGTGTGTGTGTGTGTGTGTGTGTGTGTGTGTGCGCGCAAGGTGCACTGCAAGGTGAAGGGGCTGAGTGGAGTCAATGGGCTCGTCCAGCTTTATAGTGTAATGATTCTCCTCATGTTAAAAGAAATGGAAATGGAAAATGGAAGGTCCTTTCTCTTTGAAACCTTCCCACCATGCTGCACTTGGGTCTGCCCCATGTTTCATGACAGCTGGTCCAAATAAAACCCTGAGAGGAGGCTGACAGGTCCTTTCCATTGTTACATTACAAGAATTTTCACTGACTGACATACTCAATATAGAACAATATTAAAAAAGAGAATGGAGGGATGACTGAGTATCAGACCTTATGTCTTTCTGCACTATATTAATAAAGTCTGTTGCACTCTTCGACATAAAAAACAAGCTCTATAAGTTGTGACACCGTTATTGAAATGATAATACTTTAATAGATTTCACAGTGTAGTAGAGCATATTTAATCAATTTGCCTTTTTACCTATGTTCTAACCATACTGTCATGTCTGTCATACTGTTAAATGTCTGTAAAATGAGGAACAATCAGTAGACTAGTGAATTAGAAGAAGATAGTGGATGATGTGCTGGGAAATGTAGTCCAGGTTGAGAGGTGCTCGTGATACATCCAAGCAAGTCTCTGGTTGGTGGTTTAGTTAAGTTCATGTGCATTTACTGTATGCTGTGTAGTCACTTTTTAATGGCTTGTTCAAATATAAAGACTACACTGCCATGTTGAGAGAATCTAATAATATATAATAATAATAATGCGTTGGATTTATACTGCACTTTTTCCAGAACTCAAAGCACTTTATCCATTCATACCATACCCGGTAGTGCTAAGCTACTATGTAGCCACAGCTGCCCTGGGGCAGTCTGACAGGCAATGTGGATTAAGTGTCTTGCCCAAGAACACAACGACAGTATGCACTCAGATGGGGGCTCGAACCGGCAACCCTCCGGTTACAGGGCGAGCACCTTAACCTGCTGTGCCAATGCCGGCCCACAGCTGACTGGAGACATGAATTGTTACCCATTCACCATGTAGGCATTTTTCCTGGTGGATACTGGTGGATCTGTATCCTATCCCAGAAACACATGCAAAAGGTGGTGATATACCCTGAGTATGTCAACTACATGAATGTGGAACAGCCCCTTTAATGAGCATACTACACTCAATGAGAATAAGAACATTATCCACTGGGATAATGGTTGTTGCTCTAGGACA
This sequence comes from Loricariichthys derbyi, assembly GCA_033118015.1. Lineage (NCBI taxonomy): Eukaryota > Metazoa > Chordata > Actinopteri > Siluriformes > Loricariidae > Loricariichthys > Loricariichthys derbyi. The sequence continues at coordinate 3,430 of JAVSBU010034871.1, forward strand.
GTGGTTGTTCAGTGGTTAAGATTGCGGTCTACTAATCTATTTGAGGTTGTGAGTCCAAATCCTGGCTCCTCCCAAGCTCCCATCTGTTGGGCCCTTGAGCATGACCATTAACCTTCAACTGCTCTGTTTAACTGTAAGTCATTCTGTATGAAGGCATCTGCTAAATGCTACAAATGAAAATCCAATGTGTGAGTTCTGAAGACAGAATATACATAAGACAGAATATTGCAAATGTAATATATTTAATATTATATTTACAGAGTTCACCACTGGTTGGGCTGTATTTCAAAACAATCACATATTCACAATCCATTAATATGGCTGTTCCTCTTAAATTTTGTTTCCAGCAGACTGCATGTAATGTTATTGGATTTGTTCAGAGAAATCTGCGGGTATGACATTTGGATTGCAATACAACGAACATCAATCAGATTTCCAAAACTTTCTTTAATTTCCTAGACTTTTGCTTAATTGAATGGCTGATACATCTGGACAATTGAAACTAAGGCAACAATTATGCATCCAGAGAATAGATGATGTGCCCTTTGCAGTAAGATAGTGTCCTTGTATGTTTTAATCAAAGTGAAGTGACAGAACTTTAGTACATTCCATGATTTGTTCACCTCCCACAGTCCTGACTCTCTATCTACCAGCTTCAGCCTTCTCTATTTCAAAAAATAATAAACAGTCAAGACTAAGAGGAAAATGTTCTCAGTCTGTTTTATACCTAAAACAAAAACTCTTTTCCCATAGCCCACCCAAATGGTTCACAGAGAGTAAAGTTTGACCCTAATGGAGGTTATCTGATTAGACCCACACTAAGCTGCAGGTGTGATTGTTTAAAATGCTTGAGATGTTTCAGCTGGGCGGCATGGTGGTGCAGTGGTTAGCACTGCTGCTTCACAGCTCTGAAATCCCTGGTTCGAGCCTTTTTTTACATGACCTGCCTGTGTTTGACTGAGTTTTCTCTGGTTTCTGCCCACATTCCAAAGACCTGTGTGTTAGGTTAATTGGTGTTTCCAAAGTGTCCAAAGTTTCCAAAGTAATAGTGTGTGTGAGTGTATGGATTGGCACCCCATCTAGGGCTGTTACTGCCTTACACCCTAAGCCACTGGCTGGAAACCAGCTTTCCATAAGACATTGAACAAATGGATGGATGAATATTACTGAGCCAATACAATTTAAAATTATTGAAAGCAACATTCCAGTGTTTAACAGCATAGCATATTATATACTAAGATAGATGTGATACTGCAAAATGCCAGGGGTAATTGCAACCCGGTATGGCAGAATGAAGGCCATTCCACAAGAACCAGAAAACATCATAGGCATTACAAATATATTATTCTACAAGTTTATGTTTACTTCTAAATATGGCAGCCAGAGTGTCTTGAAGCATCAAACTGGGTGTGCTACTCAGTATTATTTTAAACTTTTAAAAAAATCCACTATAGAACTGGTTCAAACATAGTGTTGACAAGTTACAGTATTTACAATAGTGTAAATAATTTATAGTATAGTACAGTAATTCTACATTGAACTACATTGAAATTTGTGTATCCTGTAATGCACAGTGTTACATTGTACCAGTGGTGGGCCATCAGGGCCTGCAAGGTTTTCTCTGCTGGCGTAAAAAAATATCTGAATCACAAACGGATGTTAATTATATTTTGTCCATGAATACTTATTAAATAATTCAAAGTGGTCTGTCCAATTCCTTTCATAGCTTTTCCGATGTTGTGCTTCTTCCAGACATGTATTTTCATATTAAAGCAGTTAACCAATCAACTTTCTGCCATCTTTTGTTTCCAGGTAGGTTCAAAGTTAAAGAATTCTGCCCGGAGGTCTTCACAATCCATTCTGCAGGCCCTCTAACACAAATTAAATCTTGATGAAACCGTTGCTTCCACCAATCAGATTTTGAGTTGGTGTTACAAGCGCCTTCTTGCAGGCGTACGGCAATGTCACCGTATTCAGACCCGTTGATTGGATAGGATGGTGTAATAGCTGTTTTGTCACTACACAACGGCTGAAGAAAGAGAAGAGTGGGTGGCAGAAGAGAGCAACTAGACTTGCTTGAAGATTCTTGAAGACATTTCACCTCTAATCCAAAAGGCTTCTTCAGTTCAAACTGACTAGTAGGGAGCATCAGCTATATGTCTTCTCATGGATGAAAAGGTCATATGGAAGTGGAACAGCCATCACTGAACAAAGGTGGGGAGCTAAGACATCACCTATCAGCCACTTACAATGCAGTCCTTGGCACACTTCCTAGACAACTGAATTCACACCAAAACCCAGCTAGTTTCAGTGATGCACAGGAGGACAGAGAGAATCATCATTCCATTGGTCACCCTAATGGGCCATCCACTGATCACCCAAATGACTCTCGAGGTCATTCACACTCAGCCTCAATGGACCCACACCAACAGGAGGACTCAACCATACCCCATATGACCTTTTCATTCATGAGAAGATATATAGCTGATACTCCCCACTAGTCAGTTTGAACTGAAGAAGCCTTTCAGATGAGAGGTGAAACATCATCAAGAATCTACATGTTCTACGACACACTGTTACTATGAGCTGGAAAACTGAGAATCTTCACAGAAAGAGGAGATGAAATAAAACTGATTTATTTTCAACACATTTTTACGACAGACTTTTCAAGAAAAGCTGGGCATTATTAAGAAAGGTCAGACAACTCCGAAGCTAGCTAGCCTGTCACAAATAGGAAGAGGATTTGTCCCGCACTTTCAGTGGTACCGAGGCTCACAGGGTCTGAGGAACACTGCAAATTGTATTGCTTGTTATTTGCCACTGATTGACATGGTGTTTGGAGCCACACTGGGTTTGTACATTTGACTTGCCTAACCAAGGCAGCAACAAGACACCAAAGCACTGCTGAACACTTACAAGCAACAGTGCTTTCCAAAATTTTTGGGGAAACCACAGTGGTCATTGTCACATTTTTATTTCAAAAATCATGTTATACTGGGGACATGTCAGGACTACAGGGAGTTCAACTCAGTACCTGAACTCTTGTCTTCCACAGGTATGCCTTTGTAACTTTGTGGTTTTGCATTGCTTTGTTGAAAAATGTATGGGTGTCCCTAGATAATATGTCATTTTAGAGGCAGCTAATGTTTCTCTAAAATCTATTTTTCTGCATTAATGCTGTCATCACAGAGGGGTTATTTACCTTTTCCAGTGGCACTGACACAACCCCATACCATGACAGTCCCTGTCTTTTGGGCTTGTTGTCTGGATAACAGTCTGGATAACCGTCTGCCATTTCGTCTTTGGTCTGGAGAACACAACATCTATTTATTCCAAAAAAGACCTGGGATATTAATTTGTTGGACCAAAGTACAACTGTGTGATGGTCCATTCCAGATGTCTCTGAGCACAGAGAAATCAACACTGCTTCTGGACACAGTTAACATAAGGCTTCTTTTTTTGCAAAGTAAAGCTGTGAGTGGTATTAATGAAGGAAACTCCATATTGTAATGCTTGAAAAAGACTTGTCAAAGTTGTCCCATATCCATGTGGTTATATTAGCTACTGATGATGATTCTTGATGCTGTGCCATCTGAGGGATCGGAGATCACTGGTGTTTAGTTTAAGCTTGTGTCTTTTACGAACTGAAAAGTAGAAGGTTATTGGTGCTACTTGCTGGAGAATTCCCAATGTTGTTAGTTAGTTGGATATCTGCAAGACAAAATAGTGTGAGATGTCTCCATAGTGTTTCTTGATGCATATTTTATTCACAGCCCTAGGAACAGGTGTCCTTCATTGATCCTGATTAGCAACAGATCTGCTGGGTGGCTCTTCCCAGCTGGGAGAAGTAGTCCCACAGAACTACATCCCAAACACTGCCTCAGCCCTCTAGAGGCAGGTCATGTAACACCCAGGGGTGGCCCTTGATTTCCCCATACCAGCAGCGCGGTTGGCCTGGAATTCTCTAATGAGTTCCAGGTCAATGATGTATTGGGCCAGGACCCATGAGCACTCCTTGGGACTATACCCCTCCTAGTCCACCAGGTACTGGGTTCAGCACATTGGCACGTGTCCAGCAAGTGACATACCATGTATGCTGGGGCACCATTGATGAGGTGGGGGTGGGTGGCTGCATGGCAGGAGCTCAGCTCCAGGGCTGAGTGCTGCCAGTTGTTGTGGGTGATCTTCACCAAGAGGAGATGGTGGGTCTAGGTTGCTGGGTTCCCCACAGTCAGGCATCGCAGTGTGAGCAAAGTCTTGATTTACACACGCCGCCTGACTGCTCCACCTGATAGCTGACTGTGGCCCCAATGAGCTGGCTGAAGGTGGTCCAGAACTAGCTCATGAACTGTGGCCCACTGTCGAACACCATGTTCTTGAGGAACCCATGGACCTTAGCCACGTGGAGGAGTATGATGGTTTTGCTGGCCATGGGGAGCTTAGGCAGTGCAATGATCTTGCACAGCTTGGAAAATCGATCCACCACGACTAGGATGACTGTCTTCCCCTGAAGGGGGCCAGCCCCATGATGAAATCCAGAGAGATATGTGACCATGGACAGGTGGGGATTCGGAGGGGGTGAAAGAGACTGGCTGAGTGCTCCCTAGAGGCTTTGTTGATGGCACAGACCTGGCACACGGCGACAAAGTGGTTAACCTCGCTGTCCATGCAAGTCCACCAGAAGCACCACTGTAGGAGATCTAGGGTCCCTTCCCTGCCTGGGTGAGAATCAACCAGTGACAACCCCAGCACATCACCACCTCTCAGACCCTAGCTGGCATGAACCGACTCCCCAGGGGGCCATTGCCTGAATCCGGGTCATGCCGCAGGGCCCTGGCAATGGCTTGGTTGATTTCCAAGTCAGGGCCCCTACAATCTGAGATGCTGTATGGATGGGTTTGGGGCAGAGTCCACCTCTGCGGGTTCCCATTGGTGGGAGAGGGCATTAGACTTGAGATTTTTCAAACCTGGCCAGTACAGAATGGTGAAGCTGAAGCACCTGAAGAACAGAGCCCAGTTGGCCTGTAGCAAATTCAGATGCTTCACTTCCCATATGTAAGCCAGGTTCTTTTGGTCCGTCCAGACCACAAATGGGTGCTTTGCACCCTCAATCCATTGATGCCATTCCTTCAAGTTTAACAGCTACGAGCTCCCGATCACTGATCAGATAATTACGCTCAGCCAGGGTGAGCCAACATTAAAAATAGGCAAAGTGGTGTAGCTTATTGTCCTCTGCTGAGTGCTGGGACAGGACCGCCCTTACAGCTAAATCAGTGGCATCCACCTCGACAATAAAGGATTCATCCAGATCTGGGAGGTGCAGAGTTGGCACAGAGGTCAGCTACTCTTTGAGTTCCAGGGAAGCCTCTTGGGCTTTTGGGGTCTTCCGGGTGAGGGCAGTAAATGGTGCCACCACAGCACTAAAATTATGGATAAAACACTGGAAGAAATTGGTAAACCCTAAAAACTGCTAGACCTGCCAGAGGGACATGGGCTGAGGCCAGCAGGAGATGGCCATGGTCTTGGCCAGGTCCATCTGGATGGACCCCTAGCCAACGACAAAACCCAAAAAGGAGACCAAGGCAGCGTGGAATTCCTACATCTCAAGCTTGATGTACAGGTGGTGCTCTAGTAACAGCTCCATGGAGGAGCTGAAAAATCAAGATGTCATTGAGTTAGACATAGGGATCCAGGGCCTCATGTAACCCATCGTTTGACCAACCACTGGGGTGTTCATGAGTCTAAGGGGCATTATGAGATACTGGCAATGCCCTGTAGTGGTCAGGAAGGCAGTAATACACTCCCCCTGCCAGACATGCACCAAGTTATAGGCACACTGTAGGTCTACTGTAGGTCACACATTTAGCAGCGGCAAGGGGTACCAGTCTTTGATGGATATAGCGTTGCGGCCCAGTAATTCACCCAGGGGTGGAGCATCCCATCCTTCTTCACCACAAAGAAGAACCCCACCCTGGCAGGTGAGGTGGAGAGGTGTATAAAGCCCCAGTCCAGGGCCTCCTTAATATACTTGTCCATCACCCTGCTCTCTTGAGTGTTCAATGAGAACAGCCTCCCCTGGGGGGAGTTGACCCTGGGAGGAGGTTAGCCATGCAGTCATAGGGGCATTGGGGAGGTAGGCCCTGGCCTGCTGCTTGCAGAAGAACTCCCTTAAGATGTTGCAGTGAGGTGGCCTTAAATACTCCTAGGAATAGGTATTGCTTGTCGGCCCTCATTAGCACCAGATCTGCTGGGTGGCTGTTGCACACTGGAAGTAGTAGGAACTACGTCCCAAATGCTGCCTCGGCTCTCTAGTGGTGGGCCATGCAGGACCTTACCTCCTAACAGTGTTAGGTCATACGTATGGAGAAATATAGAAAATTCTAAATGGTGCACAAACTTTCAAGCACCACTGTACATGCTTTGCATTGTGAAATTGTCATTCAAATGTCTGGAAACATATAATGTCAGTCATTTTGAAGACAAGGTCAAATGATGTACTACAACATGTTCAGTAAGAAACTCCCATTCACTATGTGCTACCTGTTCCCAGTAGAAGAAAGAAGACTTTGACCTAAAATTACATTTGCCGAATGGATTTCAGAACTGGGCTAAGTGTGTTCAGATGCTCATACTGTAATTCAAAACACTTTTATTTCTTTCTCACTCCTAGTACGAGAACAGGGGGGGCAGCTCTTTAAATAAATTTTGTCCAAGCCAGGCTTTGTCATGTTCAAGGTGCTTTGGAAGCTCTCAACTGACCATCCTTGCTCACTCAGATCTGTGTCTGTTGCTTTACTTCATTAAAGAGGAATGCTCTGTTTTCTATCGTCCCCCTGCTCTTTCAGGTTTCTCCCCCTCTCATTCCCTCATTTTTTTTGTTTTAATTCCTCTCTGTTCTGAGGCAGCTGATCCTGTGGCGTCTGCATCAAATGCATTCCTGACTTGCTGACAGAATCTGAACAGCCTCTCCCCCAAGATCACGTCTAGCTCTCAAGGAATAAAGCATGCCATGTGAAATGGTTTTAGCTCCTCACTTATTTTCAACTTTTGTTTACCTAGTTTCAGGTGGGGCATGTTACAGGGCCACAGAGAAAACTCCTTGGAGGCTGCATTTCTTCTTAATGAGTGCATAGCTAACTTCACATCACATACTCAACCTATGTCTCAAGCGAGTAGAACTTAAAGCATTCAGGACTTGTACACATCAGAAGGAAGAAGGAAGTTCAGTAATATTCTTTAAGAAATGAATTAAGAAGCAGGGATTCACTGCTAAACTGTACTCTCTTTCATTCAGCACTGAACTAAGGGGTTGATTTGTGCACTCTTTTCTTTGTAGATTGCTTGGATTTCCTTCAATCAGTCAACCAATGTTTTATTCTTTTGTGTTCCAAAAGCCAGATGCCACACAGTACATAGCTCCCAGAGACCCACATATGTTGTTCTATGCTCTTTGGAATTGTATTTATCTTTGTTATTATTTGGCATCTTAGCAAAGGCCACAGAAAATGAAAGACAGATCCCGTTTACACACACTCCCACATACCCTATTGGCAACATTACTGAAATAGTATTGTAATCATTTTCAGCTTTCTTTGTGAAAAGGACTTACACATGTTCCTTTAATGGCTTAATTTATCTATCGAAGAGGTCCATTTAACATTTTACAGCAATGTTGTGAGCACTAGTTTTCACAAAGAAATCATCCTGTATGATGCTGTCCTTACCATATATATCCTCCACTGGAGTGTAATTTTCATCATGTTTTGCATTTGTCATTTGTAATTAAAGATGATACTTTCAGTAGCTGCCGATTAGCTTACTAATGCCTGTTGCGTGCCAGTTTTGTTGCTAATGAGCTGGAGCTTAAAGATAGGAAAGGGATATAAGCCACTATGATTTAAAAGTCTAAGTTATTTTATTCTATTAAATAACTAAATACCTAAGATCCATAATCATTAGTGTCACTCGTTGTCACTCTCTATTTTCACTCTTGGCCATCTTCTATGAGTAAAAATATGTGTGTATCTATATGTCCTCCTTTGGATTATACAGCCATGAATATCTCAGGATGTTTAGCAGTGAGAAATTCAAAAGTAGATTAATAAACAGAGTGTAATACCCACCCATTGGATCCACCTGATATGATATTTTCCTGATATTTTGATCCTGATACAGTATTCTGTTTCATCCAGTCACTTGCACTAAGTGCTGCAGTGAATCATCTGACCTGGTCACTTAAAGGGCAAATTCATCACAAATCTCTTCACCATTGAATCCTAATAACATCAATTTCATATATCTATCGAAAAAGTTAAATTTAAAGAAAAAGTGAATTTTGACCAGCGTCTGCTATGACCTGGAAGTTCAGATTGGCGCGCTAGGCAACTTTCGGAAAATGGTCTGTGATGACGTAGGCTAAGTGAGTCGTCCACCATTACTGCCATTTAGTGTGGTTCAAACACACTAGTAGTGTAAACAAAATGAAATGCCAAACTATTGTGTAGTTGAGATTGCACGAATGTTGCCAACAGATCTTTGGAAATATCAACGTATGCTTTTCAAAAGAATGGTGCCATTAGATGTGCATGGATCCGCTTTATCCAGCAAACCAGAGAGGATTTGCATGAGCCACTTCAGGTATGCAGTCTCACTAATTGGAAAATCATTTATTAAACATAATGAAAGCATTTTGTACCCAATATGCTTATAAGCATTTGCTAAAATTCGTAATACTCACACATTTACATCGCGGTATGTAGCGGGCATAGCCAGAACCATACGGAACAGCAAGTTCTACTGTAATAAAGCCAGCTACAAACTTCTGATTCATGATATATTAAATTAAATTTTTCATGTTTGTAAATAGATTGATCGGAAGAGATCTGAATTGGAGGTTCAGTCAAAATCCGACTGCCATGTACATGATCATACACCAGTCCATTATGAAGCCAGATGATGTTGCTAATTAATTCCGGACAGATAAGAACCCGATGAAAAACAAGTTTTAAATATATTTTTCCTCATGTAAATGTACAAAATAATTAAAATGGACTACTATGGTTCATTTCTACAGATAGAAAAGTCAATAGAAAAGACCAACCAATCTTTCGGTGGTGGTTAGAGCTCTGGTTCATCCTGGATTAATTACATCCATATAGTATTTACGTCTAGTCCTCATTCAGACATTAACAAAAACCCCTCATCCTCAGATTAAACGTGAAAATCACTGAAATCCGATGAGCTTGAGCTGCTATGCATTTTAACAGTGAGACGCTTTGTAGTCACTTTGTCTACGTCATACACAAATGAGCCTCGTTTCCAGTTTGCTTGGGTGTTTCTGGAAAGCCGTGAGAATGGCCTACAAAATTCCATTTTTTAACAATTTAAGGTACACTAATCTCCATCTGACAACATGAAATTATCATTTGTTATATAAAGAACCAGAAATGACAATTAGATGATATTCGCCAAAATACGATGAATTTGCCCTTTAAGTGCTTTCATTATACCTACCTCAGACCTACCTTAGTACCTATAAAGTGGTACAGTTTATTTAATCCTGTTTTATTCCGTTGTAACTCTTATTCACAACGTTATACAGAGCTTTTTACAGAGCTTTCTTATATGCACTTGCTTCTTGATTTCTTATTCTTTCTACTGTAAAGGGAATCAACTAATCCTGTTGTATGATGTCACCCATTTAAGCCTGGCTTCTCTCAGTATTACTTCCTCATGCATTTCAGAAATTTTCCTTACCACTGTTGTATCTGAATTGCTCATTTGGGGTCTAAACTTGCCTTTCTCTGAAGTTGCTTTGAGACAATGTCTTCTTAAAACTTTACAATGCAATTCATAAATATATGCAGTATATAATGTATAATATACAGCTCTTTAAATGATGTACAGTTAATTCATTAATCTTACTTGTAGTAGCTTATAGAATTCTGTGGAACCACCCTTCATTTAGGTTTCTCAGAAATCCATTAGTTAATGCATGTATGATAGCAAACTCATGTTAAACCATACATAACAATGGCAAGTCTTTGTTCATAGACTCTAAACCCTTTTTGCATACATTTCTGAAAAACAGCTTTGAGGAAGACCTGTTTGCTCTTTCCATTGGATTTGTGATCTGTTTTTACACTCCACCAGTCCTCCACCAACTAAGCATGTCATGTTGTCAGAGTTGCAACAGGAATCTGTTGAACACATTTCTTGCAACTGCATGTGTGCATTATGAGATAAATGGGGATTGTTTAACTTGCCATATAGATTAACAGCAAACAGAGCAGAAGTGTCTAGGGAAGCTCTGATGCATGCCCAGACTAGCGCACAAACACATAACTTACATGGCTGAGGGCATTTAATGTTCCCTGAGGAATTCTGAGATCCTGATTCGCCTATGCAAAACAACTTTTCCAAATGGAGTATGTAAACCTGTGACTAGTAAGAAAAAAGTGAATCAGGATGTAACTATTCTTGCTAATGTCTCTGTCAGTGTGAAGCAGGTGTGAACTACCCAGGTGTAGAGCTGGAGGCTGCATTACAATACAGTGATACCATGATAGTAAAAGAGATAATGATAGGAGAAGTGATGACAAAGCTTACTTACTTAGTGAATGTCAAAGGTACACACAGAATCTTTTTACACTGCAAAAAATCTACTTTAAAAAATAAGAAAATGTTATTGTTCTGTTGGCAGATAATTTTGCTTATTTTAAGTAATAATTATCTTAAAACTAGAAAAATATCTAGCCCATCATGTTCATTTTAAGCAAAAAACTTAACAGTCAAAAACAAGCTTTTGCCTTAAAATAAGAAATTATGTCTTGTCTAGATTTAGGCAAGACAAAATTTCTGTTTAAGCAAGACATAATTTCTTATTTTAAGGCAAAAATTACTTGGTTTTTTTCTTGTTTTAATATAATTATTACTTAAAATAAGCAAATTATCTGCCAACAGAACAAGAAAATTAAGTAAAATTAAGTATTATTTTTCTTATTTTAA
>JAVSBU010034973.1:0-14434 GCA_033118015.1 Loricariichthys derbyi
GACGGGACCACTGCCGGGTCTGATACAAACAGCTAGTAACTTTCCAACTCACCTACTCACTAAATCCATCTTTCTACGGGTAACAGGCAAGCCTCGACATTCCACCCACCTTTTAAGCTGAACTATGCTCTGGTCCGCAATCGTTTCATGCAGAAATGTCGCTCCTGGAATATGTTTTCATAGAGAGTGATGAAATGAGCGTGTAGCAGTAGCCCACACTGAAGCGTTTGTTCGAAACTTCTGCGTCAGTCGTGACGTCATTCGGACTCAACGCTATTGTCCTATGACTCAAGAAAAAGCATATAGCACATAATACGCTTACATGGATGCTTGCATTATTTTATTTTTCAATCAGCAGATCCCTCCACAAGTACCCTCACCCCAGTTTGGATACTCCTAAGCTGCATCGACTCCACTTGGGGTATGAGGTTAATTGTGTGATATGGCACAAGTTGCTTACCTGTATGAAGAGGTTGTGACATTTTATTCTAAATTAACACTTGCCCTCCAGGCTGCTAACCTTCTTGCCCGACTTGGATTGATTACTATGATACATAAAAGTAAAACCGTAAAGACTTTAAACATAGTAGGCCAATTCGTTTTTAGTAAAGTAGGCAGCCCAGACACAGCACGTCTTGCTTGTTTTGTCTATATTCTATGTTAAATACTTAATCGAGCAAGCATATCGCGGGTATGTCTTCACATTTTTTGACATTTGTCTTGTCAAAGCCAAACTGCCTCCTTTGAGAAAATTGAATTGGCCCCCTCTGAGCCAGCCTGCTGCGTAGGTAAGCTCCATTACGCCACTGTCACTGCTGTTTATCAGCACTATGATTTGTTTTGGCCTTATTTCATTATGCACGCCCAGATGGCGTTGGCATGAACAAGCTCGTCGCACCCTCTGCTCTCAGGCTGCTCTAGCAGACAAAAACATAATATTATGCCTTGGTCCGATTATTTCCCGGCCGACAGTGAGTGAGAGCAAATGGCACTTTAGCTGAATGCAAATGTCTTTGCGGTATCACCTGCGTGAAAACTTCTCACCCAGCACGCTCGCTGCTTGCAGAGCTAATTGAGAAAGAAAATAAAGAGAAAAACGGCTCTCTTAAAGAGAAAAAGGGCCATAACAGGATGGGTAGCCTAGTTTTCAAAAAGGCTGGGAGAGAGTTGTTCTAATCTATAGTTGGCATCATTTACCAAGTCGATATGGTACGTTCTCTGAGGGGAGGGAGGAGAGTAACACTGCAGGTGATCCTGCTGGCAAGGCTACTAAATGTTTGTAGGGTGACATGCTGCTGACTCAGTGATTTGGCACACTTGTTTATTTCTATTCTGCCTATTTTAAGGCATCATTTGTAGGTACCCTTTTCTCTTGGGCTCTCCTTGACCTCTTAATTAATCTTTGTGATGCTTCACTGAGTGGTTATGTTGGCCGGTCACAGCTGCAGCCATTTCCCATGACGTCTTTAACAACATAGTTAGGCATGGATGGTATGTTTGATATCCTGGGTGAATCACCTGATTGCTTCTAGTCATTTATAAATCATTTATATAGATACTAATTATGACTGAGATTTGTTTTGATTTGAGTTTTGTAAAGATGGCCTGGCATCTTTACTCTGGACCTTTTTGGTGGTGGGTCCACTTGATCCTCCCACGGTAATGTTTTGGACTGAAATGCTAGCCCCAGGCCTGGCTCCAGGAGTAGATCCCAGGAACACTCTTTTGGGCAGAGTAAACACAGTTCTTAGATTTGTACTCACAATGTGCTTCCGTTTGTCTGGATTTTCACTGTAGACCTGTTTGTGTTGGGACACCCTACTGGGAACTCAACTCCTAGCAACCTGTAGATCATAAGATCACACAAGCCCTTCCAGCATGACAAGGCTTCAATTCCTTGTCCTCAATGGAAGGAGTGATGGGAAGAGGGATTGTGAGACTGACAATAGGTTGAGTGCAGCGTCGACAGTAATGCGGTTGCTGTACCCGACCAGAGTGGTGAAGAGGGAGCTGAGCCATGAAGTGACCCTCTCAATTTACCAATCAATCTAGGTCCCCACCCTCAACTATGGTCCTGAGAACGAGACCAAAAGAATGAGATCACGGCTGAAATTTCTCTTGGGGGGGTTTGGGCATATTCTCTGTGATCGGGTGAGGAGCTTGGCAATCAATTTCACATTGAGAGGAACCAGTTGAGGTGGTTCAGGCATCTGATAAGGATGCCTTCTTGATTTCTCCTGCTAGAGGTGTACCAGGCATAACCAATGGGGAGTTGACCCCAGGTTAGACCCAGAACAAAAGTATTATGGTCATGAGCTCTGGGTAATGACCGAAAGAACAACACTGTGGTTACAAGTGGATGAAATTAGCTTTTTCTGGGGCGTTGTTAAGCAAATTCTCTGTGATCGGGTGAGGAACTTGGCAATCAATTTCACGTTGAGAGGAGCCAGTTTCAGGTGCTTCAAGCTAAGGATAAGGATGCCTTCTGGATGGCTCCTACTAGAGGTGTACCAGGTATAACCAATGGGGAGGTGACCCCAGGTTACACCCAGAACAATAGTATTGGAACTGCTCCAGTTTACATAAAAATGTGTCTCCAAGCACAAGGCTTATATTTACAGCTTAATTTAGCCACACCCACAGGTGAATGAAGTGCAGCGTACAGCTTTTCAATACCTTTAAAACTGCGGCACTGCTGAAGAGCAAACACGGTGCTATAATCAGTTAATCAAATATTCTGTTCAGCAGCACAGGAACTCTTCTTGACAGGAGCTTTATGCATTGGCTTCCTTTATCAATGCAGCTGCATAAGATCATCATGCACAATGCCAAGTATAGTGTCACATTTTGGAGGGGGATGAATAAAGGTATGAGTTGTTCTTTGTGGATTGGGCTGTACTTTTTTTAGTTCCAGTATAGAGAATGTCTCCAGTTTAAGAGATGTTTCCAGTTTACCAGCATTTCCTGGTATTTTTTTAAATCGTTATTAATCTTCCATATAATCTCATCTGCACATTTGTGATATGTAGTAATTTTGTGCTTGATACTTTGATATTGTCATTGTGTTTGAATGTCTCATCAGTTTCTGTTGGGTCTGATGTAGCATATTGTTCCAAATTACGTTTATTTTAGGCATTACTGAAAATAATGAATAATGAAAAAAAGCCGCATGTATTTTCAGATTTTTTTTTAGACGGTATTCTAATACTTTCATTCCCATGGCCTAACTGTGACTTAATAACAACAACAACAACAACCATAATAATAATAATAATAATAATAATAATAATAATAATAATAATTGTTGTTGTTATGACTGCTATTATTTTTTATATTATTTTAAAATAAATATAATAATTACTTTATTATTATTATTATTATTATTATTATTATTATTATTATTATTATTATTATTATACATTTTTTATTATAGACATTCACAGACAAGAGTCATAACCTTATTACAAGCAGAGGGGTGGAGCCACAGTTGTCAGGACGACGGCATCAACACACGCGCACGCGCACACGCGCGCGCTCAGTCAGTAAGCGGCAGCGTGCAGGAAAGTAGTGGGACGACAGCGACTCTCCTGAGTTCGAGTTCTGTTTGTGAGGAACCGTTAGAGGAAGCAACAAACGCGAGATAGCGACTTTAAAACGTTTTATTCCTCTCACGGCGCCTCAGAACCGCAAGTCTGTTTTACTCCGTTTCCCCTCCGGTTGTTTGTTTTTTCCTCGCCAGCTTTCCGTGTCCCGGTACCGCTGATGTAAACGGCGGTGTTGAGGCGCACTAATAATATTAGTGAGCGAGAGATGGGCAAATCCAACAGCAAACTCAAACCCGAGGTGGTGGAGGAACTGACCAGGAAAACCTACTGTGAGTATTAGCCGTTTGTGTTAATCTGCTTATTTGTGTAGCATCATAATGGGAGTTTGCATGTTCTCCCCGTGTCCGCGTGGGTTTTCTCCTGGTACCACATTCCAAATACATGCATTTTAGGTTAGTTTGTGTTTCCAAAGTGCTGAGTGTATGACGATGTGCCCTATGATCATGATTGGCACTCTGTCTAGGGTTGTTGCCTTATGCCCTGTGTCACTGGCTAGGCACCGGCTTCACGCAACCCTGATTAGGATAAGAGGACAATTTAAAGAACGAATTATTTGTTATGTAGCATCACCTTAAAAATCCAGTTATCAAGCATTATATCACAGTTAGTTCGGATCCTGCAATCTGATTGGCTGAGAGACATTCTGGGAGTGACATTATTATCCTATAATGTCACTCTGACCACGCTTTGGCAGATTAGAGCTTCATATCTGTTAAGTCCAGCTCTTAATCTGCCAAAGCCGCTGACATGCTAAAGCTCACTTTAACATTTCTGACTGTTAAGATTAACATTAAGAGCTTCATCTTCCAAATTTATGATCGCTAATCGAGTAACGGAAATTATGCTAGACATTCCTTATAATGCCACATTCTTGCTCCGATTGGGAATCATGTTTTTTGCCTTAAACCCATAGTCTGACAGTGTTTTAATGGAACTATTTTACCTCACATTATGTTAATAACGAATCGTTTTTGCCACCCCCTTTATCTTAAAATCAGAAACCATACTCTGGATATTGTATTTTCCCAGGCAAGCCATACGTAACATATGCAGTACTCGCTCACACTCGGATGAGGAAGTCGTCAGTGAGTGAGGTAGAGAGTCACATGGCAGGAGAGATGAGCGCTGGGAAATGTAGTGAGGAAAAGACATTTCTGCTTTCATGTTTAATAGAGGCTGAGCTATGTCCATTTATGGCATTTGTGAGATAAGGGCCTTGCTCAAGGATCCAACAGTGACAGAGGTGGGATTTGAACCCTGGATCTTTTGGTCCATAGTCCAATAAATCAGCCAAAAGACAGAGTCACTCAGCAAGTGAATGTGAACCAGTTTCCTTCATTGACACTCACAGGACACTGGTGACTGGACATTATGGTTGGTGGACTCTCTTCACTCCAGCATTGACACTGAGGTGGTTTAAAACACCTGGCCATTGTAGAACAGAGTTAAGGGGACTAACCAAATATAAAGAGAATCAGCTGGACTACAGTTTGCAAATGTAGAACTACAAAGTGCAGTGACCTCTAAAACTTAAATAAAGAATAAGTAGAATTTAAACTGAAAAACAGTTTTGCGCAGTACTTTGTCATATTTAAATTTGTTACCAGGAGGGGTTGTTTAACTTCTTTTTATCTTTGAAAACCAAGGAAACAAGCCATGGATGCAAAAACCTTTGCATAAGCCTGTACAACGAATGAGTCTTTTATTAGACTAACAGTGTGAATACTTTTCTTATTAAACGCATTTTCAGGTTTTTTTTTCTCAGCACTGGGAACCGTGGTGAACTGTTTGTCTTTGATAATCACACATATTATACAACAAGATAGACATGTGAATGTAATATTTCCATACAGGGGTTGTGCGAAACAAACCAATCAAGGAATAAAATTTTTAAAGGAATAAAAACTATTTTAAGTTGTGCTGCTCATCGTTATGCCTCAAACAAAAGATTAAGAACAGGTCACAGAGACTCGCCGAGTCTCTGAGTTTAATGACTTAAACCATATTAGGCTACTTGGTGATAGATAGCGGTAAGAGATGCTTCTAGTATACTGATGAGTGTTGTGAAAAGACTTTGATGATTGCTAAGGGAATTTGTTGGACTTTGCTGTTGCAAAAGCTCTGGGTTATACAGAAAGCAGCAGACCTTCAGAATAATGGTCGAGTGATGTGGCTTTTTTGACCGATATATATGCAAAAAGATAAATAAATCACCTATAAATAAATAAGTCACCTCTGTGACTGAAACTTACGTAATAGTTTCATCTTTCAACAACAATACTAATGACACTTTTCTGTAGACTGGGATTTTGGCCACTACTGATAGTATGGCAGTATGACCGTACAATTTAATATACCTGCAAAATCAGCTACTTCCTTCATACTAGCCTTTGGTACAGCCAAATGCAATTCTTCCTTTTTGCCAATATAACATCTCCACGTGACCCATTTACAACATATTGAAGATGTTTAATCTATCCCATCACACACCCCAAAGGTATTTATAGCATGATCATCGTGCAACACCATCTGCAAGAGCCTCAAGGTTCTGGATTTGTACTGGGGTCACAATCACTTGACTTTGTTTGCTGCCTGCAATCACATTCTTTAATGAGATTTAATGGGATTTATTGGGACCATGGTTCAATACATTTTATTTAAAGTAATTGAATAATTTTAGCAACATCAAAAACGATATACATGAAAGTTGTAAATACAAGGGAGGAAACAATCAGGGTGCATATTTTGTAACTATAAATAAAAATGCAATTCATAATTTAAATTATTGATTTCAACAAACCTAATGTCTTTTGATGCCCTTAAATCATTACTGTTGTGCCCTGAAGTTTACTGTTAAGACTAGAGATGCACTGATTGCTATTTTTTTCTTTTTAAATCATATGATTGGTCAATTCTGATTTTCTTTCTGTCTGAAAATTACAAATTATAGCACAGAAATATTTTTGTTAATTTTCTTTTAATGAAAACTTCTTCATTGCTAAGAAAGACAGCAGAGACTGACTCTGTGCTCTTGCTAGCTTTAAATTTAACCTCTTTACCTTTTTAAGTTTTCCACATATTCAGTGGGGGGGAAAAGTTTTAAATGTCTTTAAATTAAGTTTCTCCATGCACAACAAACAACAACATGCACAACAAACAGCTCACACTGGAAAAAGTCCATGCTAAAGATATGGCTGTGTCTCAAAAAGATTCATACTAACTCTTTATGCTTCCTACTCCCTTATTAGTATTGTGGGAGAGCACTAAAAAAAACCAGCTGAAATAGAACAGTTTCTCATGATCAGCATACATCAGCACCTCATAAACATGCGATCGACTGATCTGTGTTTAAAGTTACGGCCTGATCACGCTAAAAGCAAAATAATTATTTTTATAAAGCTCAAATTCTGTGTGTTTCTGCCTTTATATATGTAGTCTGTTTTTATTTCTCAGATTCCATAATTCCACCGTGTTGTCGACATTGTGAAAGTAATCCCAAGCATTCACCCAGCTGACATGATCACCTACACCTTTCTCTTGTTTACCTTTTGTTTAGACTTGTATTTCGGTGTCTTTTTGTGACATTTCAGTCTCTTCATCTTGTGCTCCTGAATACTATTCTCTTGCCTATTACTTTGGGGGTTTTTGTGCCTGTTTCAGTGTTTCTTTAATTAAATAACATGTTTGCAGTGCCTCCTGTCTCTCCCCACTCTGACAAGTTAAGTTTAAAAAAGTACACGTATTAAAAAAACTAAGTCAAAGGAAAGGATTTTTTTAAATCAAACTGTGTTCAGACTTAAATTTATCCGTCTAATTTTATACTCTACTATATTATCTAGGGAAGACCAGTGTGGTTTGTTGCTTCCATTTCTGTAATAAGATCATATTTAGAGCGTTAGTACACATATAGCTTCCTCTCTATGCCTCCATCTTAGCCCTAGCGTGTAATTACTGCTGGTGGGCTAGTGGATAGTGTGGTCTATAATTAGTTTGAGACTGCCATTGCTTAAAGGACCTCCCATCCCTCCAGTTATTACTGTAAGCACCACACACTTCTTCCAAACAGATAATTCATTATGGACTCACATTAGAAGCACTAACGTTTAATACTGTATTACAGTAGCACATACAAAGGTGTTAGAGATCGCAGTAGCCCTCTCGATCGTGTTCTCACACTTCATTCCTATTGCAGGCTGATTGCTGTCTAGTTTGCTGCTTGTCATCCTGCACTATCTATCTCCATGTCCCATAGCCTGTGCTCTCCCACTCATTCACCCTCTATCTCCACTGTGGCTCCATTCATTTTCTCTCCTCCTGTCATGTTCAGATATTTAAGCGCAGGTTGATCCACTTATCTAGGGGCAAAGTGGCAGATGTCTTTTCCCCCAGAAATGTGAGTGTGCGTGGGAGGGAGGGAAGGAAAGGGTTGGAATGAGGACACTTCAATCCAGTACACATGCTGTCACATTATCTCATCCTGTTACTCCCTCTAGTTATCCATGTTCCTTTATTTTTCAAACAAACGACTGTGGCTCAGTGAGTTAAGAAGCGTTTGTGGACATATCAGCATTCTTTTTGGTTCTTCCTATCATGCAAAATCCATAGCAGTGGCATCAAATGCATTTGTCACTATAATAACTGTCACAGTGCTTGTCACAGTAGATGTGCAAGATAATAGCACTAATCTAATAAGTAAGGATGAATTAATCTGACACTGTGTGATGGTTTAGCATTAAACACTCAAATTACCTGTTTTGTGGACTTTTCTGTAAATTGTTTAACACTATAATAATATACTGTATTTTTCAGACTATAAGGCGCACTTAAAATCCTTTAATTTGATAAAAAATTGACAGTTCGCCTTATAATCCAGTGCCTTATGTATGGATTCTGGTTGTGCTTACTGACGATTTTATGTGGTACATGGTGCTCAAAAATCGGTCAAAATGTTTTAGAATGGCTTTGGTAAGCAACGAAGCCGAAGCGCTTGAAGGATTTTGGAGCATTAAGGCCACCGTAGACAGAGGTCTAGCAGTGTAATATATAATGTACTTCAACATACTGGTAATATTACGGTGTGTTTGTTAGGAACTCAAAATGGCACCTGTCATAAGAGACATGCTTATGAAGTGGATTTCAATCTCAAGGCTATCAGATACGCAAGAGAACACGGAAATAGAGTAGCTGTGAGAAATTTCAACAATTTTATCCTAATCAATAGTGTGAAAGTGGAGGAAGCAAGATGATGATTTGTGCCAAATAAAGAAGACCAAATGCTATCTACACTGAGAGCTTTAATGCGTGTCTACATGCTGCTTTATGGTACCTGGCTGGAATGTGAGGCTGCAGAAACGTAATGGAGAAACGTTTGCTCGAGTTTTATACTCTACAGTTTATAATTAAGACCAAACTGACTTTCCAAGCGAATAAAACGCGATGGCCACAGTTAGAGGATATTATTGAACAGAGAACAGCAAGTAGAAGCATCTCTACAGTCTCTATTCAACTCTATTCAAACTTTCACGAAGGGCAGAATCATCACTAAACAGGTAAGTAACAGCAATGAGTCTCAGATAATGACGAGAGAGATCTGGACATGCTTGATGCTGAAATCGCCCAACTATTTACCTCAGACATTGAGGATGAAGAATGATGGATTTATGGAAGAGGAATGAATTGAAAAAGTGTATTTTTTTTTTAAATTTTATCTAACTAAATAATGTGGAGAGTTAATGTGAATGAGTTGAATAAAGTTCGACTTATTGGACTGTTTTGTTTCTCTGAATGCGCCTTGTATATGGAATTAGATCCATTCATTAATACTGCGCTTTATAATCCGGTGCGCAGAAGTCCAGAAAATAAGGTAATTAAATGAGTAAATATGGACTGAGAAGTGTTGCATATTTAATATATATTGCATATATAAGTGTTGCAGATTTAGTGTATAAGTGTGTTTTGGTGCATTCAGTGCCTTACAGTAGTGATGTACTCTAATGATTTACAGTAAAAATGCAACCTGAGTGCGGTAACTGGTAAAATACTCTTATCAAGACTGGTAATAAAGTATAATTTGAGCACAAGTTTGCAGTGTTTGACATTTTGTGGTCAATACCTCAAAGCTAAAGCCAGTGAGAGTGTAGAGTCGGGTACAAACCCACCACCCCTGCTATCTTTCTTTAGCCACTGTTTCTGTATTTTGTCATTTATAATGTTTAAACAGAAAGAAAATTGGAATTGTAAAAGAAATGATTGCAATAATTGAATTTCTAATTTCAGATTATTTCCTGCAGAGTTTGTCAAGTAAAATTTATTTCTGTAGCTGTTTTTTTTTTTTTACAGTGGAGCATTGTCTCAAAGCAGCTTTACCATAGTATTATTGTTAGGTATCTTCTAATTTTTAAGACCAATCCCATATTGAACAATTCTAGGGTGACATTGGCAAGGAAAAGCGTGTGGTAACTTCAATTATAGGCACCATAGATGCTCTTCCACCAAATAGTTCTAGGAACTAATTCGGGAGGCACTACCAACCTGCTACACAACAAGCGGTGCTCCTCCAGGAACTACATTTGTTCCTGGGCCTTTTTTGGCTTGCATTCGCACCAACAGTACAGGCTGAAAGTGGTACTAATTTCTAAGTCGCGCAAATTTGCTTAGAAACCTCAAAATCGCTTTGTACATCTTATCTCATATACAGACTCAGTAAATTCTGAACTTCACTGTCAGTCCATTTCTCTGTGCTTTTTTATTTCCTTCGATTGAAAAAATGGAGGTTGCACTCAACACAGGGGCACTTTATCTGGATTTGGGGCTGACACAAAGAGTACACACACCAGCGCCTGGGTTTTTTTCCGTAAACACAGCTCTGGACCTTCACATTGAAGCCAGGCTCTTAAACACTGCCGATTCCAGCAGCTGACTCCACTCACTGAGCCACTGAAACTGCATCTAGCATTAGTAATGAACCTAAAAGGTCCTTATTATGTAAGTATTAAAGACGACACGAGAAGGAGCTGCTTTGTGTAGTGCATAAAAGCACGTGTAAGGTTGTATATGTAATATGGCAGATGAGCTAATTAGCTTAAAGTGAAGAGCTTTACTCATCTCTAAGAGGGTGGACATTTACTGTAAACTGTAAGACCAAAATAAAATGGATTGGCATTGCCAGCAGTTTTAGTGCTGGATGCATATAGAGTTGGATTATCAGACAATTAAGAGTATTGATGAGTATTGATAAATCACTAATGTCTTTGATGCCTTTGTTTTTGAAAATAAGATTCCTTGAGCCTGAGCTTTCCAGGCTATAATTCAAGCCCTCCTCCCATCCATTCTTCTCTCACCCACATCGAGAAGATTTCTGTTTGTGTTTGTGTGGGCTTGTGTTTAGAACCGAGTGGAAGCAGGGAGGTGGTATCACAATTCACTGTTATCGGTCACAGCAAAAGCACCATGCCTGTACTTGGCATCAGTGCTGCTCTCAGATCAGACATTTCCAACATCTGTGCTGATTATTGCCATGAAAACAGGCCGAAGGGCAGCTTTCTGTTATTATTGTTACAATTACCATGGTTACTCTTAAACAAGCCAGCACCAAGCCACAGACCATTTGCCACTTTTGCCTTGCTCTTCATCCTCGTATTGACTTTATTTGCACAAATGAGCCTGATCAAAGCCTCTACAGGCCCTCTGCACCATGCCGACAGTGGGGGTGAGGGATGCTGATTATGAGAATGTGCTTACTGGAGCTCCTCAACCAGGCACAACACAATCATGTTTCTGTGTACTCTTGTGTGTGACTAGTAGCCCTTGATTGCTCATGAGATTCCTGAGGATTCCTGTTGATCTTTGTTCAGGAAGAGTTGCTTTTGAGGTTAAGAGGAAAGATATCCATTATTTCCCTAAATACTAAGGGTGAAATTTATGTATAGTTACACCCCTAAAACAGCTAATAGTAATACATTAAAAAACACTAGGTTTTTGGTTTGTCTCTTTGGTCTGGTGTGCTATGAATTTCATTTGGTTTATATTTCAATACACCACAACAATCCAGCATATAGGCATCAATCATAAAGTGATAGTCAATAACGGATCAGTGCTTCCTTGGTATAACTCACCTGAAGTCAGGGTGGCCGAGTGGTCTAAGGCACTGCCTTCAAGTTGCAGGGTTCGAATCCCACTGCTGAAAAAGGCCATGGGACTGTGGTGGCTAGCGGACCACAAGGTCCAGGGTTCAAATCCCACCTCTGCCAAGCTGTCACTGTTCGGTCCTTGAGCAAGGCCCTTAACCTACAATTGCTTAGATTGTAAGAATATATAAACTGTAAGTCATTCTGGATAGAGGCGTTTGCTAAATGCCATAAACGTAAGTTGAGATGGTATGGAAAATTACTTTTGTTTCATTGCAAACAGTATAAACCCAAAATATTTCATGATTTTTGGTCAACTTCAAATCATTTGTTAATAGACATCCATCCCTGCATTTCAGGCCTGCAGCACATTCCACAAAATTGGGTTGGGAGCAAATTAGGGTTAGTAATGAAATAATGATTTGTTTTCAAACAGGTGCTGTTAACAGATGCTTGGAATCACGAGTTTTTGAGGACCAAAAGTGAGCAGAGGATCTCTAGCGTATCAAAGTTATTGAGACATTTGAGATTTATATTGAAAATATTGTTTCCCAATGGAAGACTGGAAGAGATTTACATGTTTTATCCTCTACGGTGCATAATGGTATTAAACGATTTAAGGAATCTGCAGGAATTTCAGTTTGTAAAAGGCAATGGTGCAACCCTAATCTTGAACAACTGTGATTGCTGATCCCTCAAACGACACTGATATTTCCACGTTTGGCAAAATTGATCAAATAGTGAGTTGCAGTCACAAATACTACTTAAAACCTTTCTGTCCAAAAAAGAAGCTTTAAGTTAACCATGTCCATAAGTGGCGTTGACTTCTCTGGGCTCAGAGGCATCTAGGATGGGCCATCACACAATGGAAATGTGTATTATGGTCAAATGAATCAGTATTCCAGGTCTTTTTTAGAAGAAATGGATGCCGTGTGCTCCAGACCAAAGATGAAATGGTTCATCCAGTCTATTATTAGCAGCAAGTCCAAAAGACAGGGCCTGTTATGGTATGGGGTTTTGTCAGCGCTGTTGGCAAAGGTCATTTACGCTTATGTAATGGTAGCATTAATGCAGAAAAGCACCTTGAGATTTTAGAGCAACATAAGCTTCTTTCAAGATCTTCCCAGGGACATCCATACATTTTTTGAATAATACAATGCAAAGTAAGTCAAATAAAAAAAAGTTAGCACTGAAATATCTAAATCCCTTCCAATTTTTTTTTTTTTTTTTTTTTTTTTTGGGTGGGGGGTCATTTTTAAACAATTCAGTAAATCTCATATAGACAAACTGGAGATCCTCTGCCCATCTTTGGACCTCAACGACTCAGCCTTTGATGCCTGTTGATGTCACGTGTTTAAAGTCACACCTTATTATTAGCCCTAAATTACCCCCATCCCAACTTGTTTGAAATGTGTTGCAGTAAATTTAGGAAATACAGCTTTTTGTGTTTTCCATACATATTCTCTCTGTACTCTACAGTTTTAAATTTATACATTTAAGCAATTCATCTATACTTTGTAGTTTAACCACATTTAAATAGCAGCATTTCTATGCACATCCCCCATACCATAATGTACGGGGGACAGGTGTTTGGCGATTAGTCAGGGTTTGTTGGAGGATTTGCATTATGGACCATGTGGCCTGACAGATGCAGTTTTGGTTTTATACAGGCAGCCAATATTGATTGAAGTCTTCGCTGTTATTCACTGATGAAAACTGGGCCATCACTTATTTGCTATTCAGGTAGTGGCTACACTGCAAGATGCAAACCATTAGGTAGTCACACAAATCTGGATGTGCCCTGTGTTTCAGGGCCATAAGCCATGAAAATTTCTCCTACACAACTCAAACTCCTGTTGAGACCAAGTAATGTCTGTACCCAAATAATGAGGTCAGCTGATATCTGAATATACTCAAACGCCAGGTTATTCCATCAATGGATTTTTTTCTTCCTTAATGGCATGAGCATATTCCAAGATGACAATGGCTCAAATTTTGAGAGAGTGGTTCAGGGAGCATGAGACATTATTTTCACACATGGATTACCCACCACAGGACCAATCTCGCTTCATTTACGTCACTACTTCTGGACCAATCACTGCATACTCTTGTCACTCAGGGTTCCTGTTTGCTGAGACAAGTACATACCCTGAAGTAGGAACTAAAAGTCCCTATATGTGGCATTTTAAGAGCTACAGCAATTCCCAGTTTCTGTGGTGACTGGTGAGAAAAGCGCCTCAAGACTAATGGCTATGAGCAAAGTGTGGAGGCGAAAAGGAACTGCCCTACATTCAAAGTATATCAGCTCATCTATAAACCATAGTTATGATGTTATGGCCTTGACCTCTACGATTGTCACAGGTACATGGCTCACCCATTTTCACTGATGATATACACTCACCAGCCACTATATTAGGGTCACAACCTCCAGAGAGCCGCTATTATTTTATATGCTGGATCATGCTAGCTTGTAGATCATTTGTCAGTGCTAACAAGAACCCATCGAACATGTAACTTGTAATTTGTTCCGTAATTCAGAAGTGGGAATATATTCAGATAGCAGAGCTGAGTGGAAAGCTAGAGAAATGACTGAAACGTGTATTTTAACCCTCATGTGTGTGCACTATTTTGCTTATGTTGTTAGTGACCTGGGGTAATTCTGTACCCCATGGATTTAATCAAAGAAAGCACTATACAATAACA
>JAVSBU010035463.1:0-14421 GCA_033118015.1 Loricariichthys derbyi
GAACCTGAGCGACGCGGGGAAAAGAAGGACGCTGCTTTGCTCGTGGATAAAGCGGATTCATCTCGTGGGGGTACACAAATTGTAGTGCGACCTATTTTGACACTGCTCCAATCCCATATTCTGACCAATCAGTGTGCGCGACCTGTGCATGACCTGTCCATGAAGTTACACACAGCACGATTTCTGAACTCATCAGCCTCTCAGCACGAATTCGTTGAGTTATCTATTTTAGTTCAGTAAATGCCATAAAATTGACTAGTTCAAGCGAGATTTTATTGCTGTGGCACTTAATTTACCCAATCAGATCGATGACTGACACCCCATTAGGACCACTGGAGGGGACCTTTAAAGTTTCCCTTCACTGGAAGCCCTGAAAAACAGCCCCAGAATTTTATCTTTAAATTTGGCACAGTGCAGTCAAGCAGATAACGATCTCCTGACATTCATTAAACCCAGACTCGCCCATCAGACTGCCAGATAGAGAAGCTTGATTCTTCACTCCATGTAACACATTTCCACAGCTTCAGGGTCCAGTGGCAGAATGCTTTACACCACATCTGACACTTGGTATTATGCATGGTGATGTGAGGCTTGGCCATGAAAGCCCATGCCATGAAGCTTCCAGCGCCCAGGTTTAGTGCTGATGTTAATGCCACAGGAGGTTTGGAACTCTACAGTTATTGGGATTGTAACTGTACTATTGTACTGTTGTAGTGGTGCAACCCATTCTTTCATAAATGTTTCCAAAGGCAGACTGAACAGCCCAGGGTCAACAGGATGGAACGAATCTCCAGAATGTAATAATTAACAGGTGTGTCCTAATACATTTGGCTCACACTGAGAGCTGAATCCCATATGGTTCCTCCTGGATGTTTAATGCTATCTAAGCTACATATAAACATTATTTCCTACCCTGTGTAATGTATTTAAGATCTGTAGAATAAATTCTACATACATCACACAGACTTAAATCTAAATGGCTCTTCTGTCAAACACTAGCAGGTCCACATTTACCCTTTCTGATTTAGTGACGTACAAAATTGCACAAAAGTCGTTCCTTGTTGGGAAGATAAATGTCAGTAAATATAAATTTTGTTGTTCATTTAATCTCAGGACTCTCAGATCAATAAAAGCTCAGAGGCTTCAGAAAGACTGCACACTACCTCCCTCTGTTGGAAGGAGACGGGATGATGCAAATAAATAAATAAATAAACAAACAAATAAATAAATAAATAAACATTAATTAAATTAATTAATAATCGTATTACATTGGTCATAATTTTTTTGGGACAAATGCTTAAACTTCTGGATATAATACGAGTCTTGTGCTCCAAAATCTGATTTTTCTTTCACTGATGGCTGAAGTTTGATCATTAGCCATGCTAATCTGAAGCAGGGTGGTACGGTGGTACGGTGGTGCGGTGGTACGGTGCTGCGGTGGTTGGTGCTGCAGCCTCACAGCTCTGAGATCCCCATTTTGATCCCGACCCCGGGCTCCGCCTGTGTGAAGTTTGCATGTTCTCCCCATGTCCTTGTGAGTTTTCTCCATGTACTTTGGTTTCCTCTTAAATTTTAAAGACTATGTTAGATTATTTGGTGTTTCTGAAGTGCCCTTACTGTATGAGTGTATGTTGGTGTGCCCTATGATGGACTGGTGCCCTGCCTGGGGTTGTTCCTGCCTTACACCCTGTGAGGCCGGCTAGACACCGGCTCTCCTGCGACCCTGTCTAAGATAAGTGGATAAGACAATGAATGAATGAATAATCTGAAGCACGCTTCGTTGGTGGCTTATTGACAGTCACATCACGGTTTCACTGAGTGACCAAAATCCTTTCTCACTGAGTGGCCGAGTCTGAATCCTTCATAGTATGGATGTATGTTAATGCAGGTCATCCACTGAATGCTAAGTTAGGGGAAATCTTTCTAAGCTCAGGACTGCTGACTGAATCTGAATAATGACCACAAAGAGGCACAAATGCCAATATACTCTTGATCTTGTGATCAATTCCAAAACTGTGGTGAGTCTAATGTGTGTTAGCTTTAGCACGGGTTCCACTAAGAAGCCCAATCGATAGTAATTAACGCACTTCCAGAGAGAACGTGCCATAATCTCATCGCACCCATTCTGAGGAGTGCTCATGACCTTTTGGTGACCTTATTGCTTTTTCCCATTTCCTTACTAAACTGATCAGCAAAGCTAACCAGCATATTCAAAAATATTAAATCTGCGAGATGCACGATAATTGCAGCATCTTGCCCGCTGGAGCTAACGTCCTTCACTTTATCAGAGCGACACAAAGTCCTGCAGCAGAAAAAACCCCAGCGTCCTCAGCCAATCGACCTGTGCTGAGAAATCAAAGAATTTTCATTTCACACCCCAACTGGCCCTGAGTACATTTCCGCAAGGTACAAACGCAGGGGTGATGAAAGAGTGCGTAATCAGAAAGTGCTTTGTTATAACGCTTTATTCCTCCCGCTGCCTCTCAAAAGGTGACCAGGTGGCTTTTCAGAGATGGGAGATCTTCTTATGGACCAGCAGAGATGGAAATCAACTGTTTAGACATGTTTAAGGAAAGAAATGCAAAGTATTGAGGTGACCACCAATTTTTGTTTGTTTCTTCCCCTTTTTTGTCACAACTGCATCAATAGCTGTTCACAACAGGACATATTTATACTGGGCCAATTTAGAGTGACCAGTTAACCTAAGACATGTCTTTGGACTACAGAATTGGGGAGGACAGGCAAATTCAGTATCTGCCAGTTAGGAAGTTCTAATACCTCTGTGGCACCAGCAGATTTGGAAAGCTGCAGACCTTAACCACTCAACCTCATCTCCAACTAGTCAGATGTACAGTCCTGTGCAAAAGTCTTAGACCACAATTAGATCATTAGAGCAGATATAGCATAGTTTTAGGAAGGCTAGATGACCATATCATATTGTTTCTTAGTTTTTATTACAATACAACCAGAAAATACAGGAAAGTTCTACACAATATTTAAAAAAATCAGAAAAACAGTTTCTATAGGCTTCCAAATCGGCCCTTCTACAGTCTGAAGAACCTTGATCAGGAATGTTTTTTTTTTTTTTTTGGAAGTGTAGCAGCCAAAAAAAAATCACATTTTCGTATATTTAATTTCATGTTGACACCTGCTTGCACTTGGAAAATAAAAGATTCTGATTTCTGATTGCTAAAGCTTTAGTAACCTTCTCAGAATACATTCCAGTGTTACATTTGATAAAACTCATCACGATCTATGAATATAAATGAATAGTTACATGATAAATGGTCCCATGCCCTTTTGATCCTTCTGTAGCCTGGCAGAAATTAAATTCATGCTGATTTGCCAAAGAAAAATGGCACAGGATGGCACTTTGGAGGGACTAATACCTCTTTTGTGCCAACACAGAGTCTGTTTCAAGAACAGTTAGTCCACTAATCAAGCCATTACACAATTAGATGTGCCTCTTAATTACTAACCTGGCAGAGTTCAATTAGAGGATCTATGAATATACATGAACCTGTCGTTTGGAAATGAACCCCTGCTCTTCAGAAATTAAATTGCTCTGCTCTATCCAAGAAGGAAGGACACCAGAACTGAAGTGATTCCACCACTTAGTAGAGTCTAATAGCCATTTGAACTAACATTGGAAGAGCAATGAACATTTCAATGAACCACTGAACTTTTAAGGCATGATTTCTATTAGTTACAGAGACATAACATATGTAATAAGCATCGAGCGGTGCTTCAAGCTTGCTATACGTTTCAAAAATTGTTTGGAACATTTACCTTTACAGCATTTAGGACATGCCCTTATTCAGAGTGACTTATAGCTGAGACAATATTACAAGGTACAATTCAATCCCAAAATTAAGGGCTTTGATCAAGAGGTGTAGCTCCACCAATACAACTTCAAAGGATCATCTCTTCACCTTTAGGCTCACTAAAATCTATAATTCACTTTATCTAGTCTATGAATATACATGAGTATCCAACTAGGAAGTGACCCGGTAGAAATTGAATCATTCTGCCCAGCAGCACTTAAAGGGGAAGGATGTAGGATTGAAGGAGTCTTTGAAGAAAACTGGGTGCAAACAATACGTAAATGTGTCAGAGATACGACTGAACACATGAGTGGAAACCCATCATCTACACAACAACTCTAATGCCACTGCATTTTTAATTTATGGAAATTTGCATTAATTGTAGGAAATCCATTACTGTACTGTAATGACCCTGTGTAGGTTAAAGCTGCAGCACTTAAGGAGATGGGATGATGGGCCTGATACTTTTGTTTGACGGAATCCAAAAATGCATCGATAGATAATATTAGGAATGATAGAATATCAGTCAGAATAAAAAAAGAAGAGACTAAATATGTGAAAGTGAGCCAGTTTCTATAGTTACAGGTTACAGAGAATATACTGGTAATTAAGGGGACAAACAAAGGACTTAGAATAGAACAGGAACACAAACACACACACCATTTATAGCTTAGTACAGATCAATAGTGGGGTATCATAAACACAAACATGAGCCATCTCAACAAAAAAGTCTCTAAACACTTCAACCAAGTTAAACCAGTCCAGGCGTGATCCTCCACGTATGAGCTGGGTCTGTAGATGCCAAGTGACCTTGCAGTTTTACAGCTTTTGTGATTGTTTTACAATTACAAGTGACTTATATAAGTCAGAACCCATTAGAGGTTAGAACTTATTTCAGCAGTTTGGTACTTTCTCTCTCTCTCACTGTCTCCCTCTGTGCTTTTGCCTGATAAAAATACGGTATAATCCATGTTGTACTTGTTTCATTGCATCAGTTATACTTGCCATATTTCTAACTAGTAATTAAGAAGAACAAGCTGCATCTTTCATTAAAGAGGTTTTCGTGATGTTTCTGTTGATCCATACTGCCGTCTTCACTCAGCTAATCTGAACAGATGGAGTCACGACAGTGAAAGTTAATGAGCTAAACAGGACTTTCAAACAGTTTAATTTTAAATACGCCCCCATTTTAAAGGCACATTTGGTCAAAAGTTTTGTTCCTTTTCTGAAATGAGTAAAAACTTCAGAAAGCAGCGACTCAGTGCATTTGGACATGTAGACATGGTGAAGAGGAGCTGCTGGAGTTCAAACCGACCATCAGAATGGGGAAGAAAAGCTGATTTGAGTGACTTTGAACGTGGCATGATTGTTGGAGCTAGATGGGCTGGTGTGAGTGCAGTATTTTAAAAAAGCTGATGTACTGGGATTTTCACAGACTGCGTCATCTCTAAGGTTTAGAGAGAACACTCTGAAATGGTCAGAAAGAGAAAATATCCAATGAGGGCAGTTCTCTGGGTGAAAATGCCACGGTAACTCGTTACAACCGAGGTATGCAGAAGAACATCTTGAAGAACACGTTGCACCTTGAAGCAGATGGGCTACAGCAGCAGAAGACCACACCGGCTGCCTCTCCTGTCAGATAAGAACAGAGTTCTGAGGCTACAGTTCATACAAGGTCACCATTACTGGACAATATAAAATTGGAAATACGTTGCCTAGTCTGATGAGTCTCGATTTCTCCTGCAATATTTGGATGGTCGGTCAGGAACAGCCCTAAACAGCATGAAAGCATGGATCCATGGTGTGGTAATGGTAATGGTGGGGGCTATTTTCTTGGCACACTTTGGGCCCCTCATTACCAACTGAGCAGCGTCCAAACACCACAGTACCTGAGTATTGTTGCTGTCCATGTGCATCACAGTGCACCATCTTCTGATGGCTAATTAAAGCCGTGTAATGCACTAAGCTCAAATAATCTTAAACTGGTTTAAACATGACAGTGAGTTCATGGTAATCAAACGGCCTCCACAGTCCACAGATCTCAGTCCACTAGAGCATCTTTACTAGATTCATTTGGATGTGGAAGACAAAAAGGGACAAAGGCGGGCTAATGTCAGATGATGTGGCTAACAAACACACCCCGTTGTGACACAGCATTTGTTTTTATTTTTTAAAATTGAACAGAATATAATTTGGTATAGTGGTAATTTTCAATTTTTACTGCGTTACATTGCTAGTAATAAGTTCATGCTCATAAACATGTTTAGTCCCTCTGAATTACTGACCTCATACTAACAGTACCGGGGTCTGTGAATGCGACGTTAAATAATTCATGCACTCATGTTTATTGCTGTTGGTGCTTTAATGTGCACTTGCTTTACTACAGCTCACACTTACAATCTTTGTGTGGAGCAAAACAAATATTGTCAGGAATATTATGGCATGATTAAAATTACTGTAAAAAAGCAGACATGCTCCAAATGCAGAGCTCTGTAGTGCATTATTATAACTAGTGCTACCAAATACCTTACGTGCTTCTCTTTGAACAGGTCGACTTGGGGAAAAACTGGAAAGCAGTTGCTTAAATGTCTTTTCTTCCTGCTTTTCTGCTGAAGGCCAGAAGACGTTTCTCCCTAACACACTTGAAACATCTCTAGAATAACTAAACAGCCAACACTTCAGGTCTGTGTCAACGATTTATTGGGGCACTTGAGTGTAAACGGGCTCAACGCAGAGTTAAAGCTCCCTGGAGAATGTTAACACTCCATAAAATATAACAGTCTCCACTTTTATGCTGGTGACTTTTCAGGCTAGCGATGATACTGATCAGTACATCATCGCTGTGTATGGCTGAAAAAATTCTATTAACGAGATATTATGTTTTTTAATAGATAGAGGATCACATTTTTATGAGAAATAAGCTTGTTTTATTCATATTTACAACACAGGGCCTGACAATACTATGAGTAAGATCCTCCTAATCATGACGTCTCTGATGGAAGCACAGATAACTCAGGAGTGTCATTGGACCCACTTTACTGGGACACATTTGAGATCAAGCCTTTTTTTAATGATTCCTGGTTTGGGCCGTGTCTCGTGTAGTGGTGCAGCGGTTGGTGCTGCAGCTTCACAGCTCTGAGATCTCCTGTTCGATCCTGACCCTGGGCTCCACCGTTGTGGAGTTTGCATGTTCTCCCCGTGTCCACGTTGGTTTTCTCTGGGTGCTCTGTTTTCACATTCCAAAGAGGTGTGTTAGGTTAATTGGTGTTTCCAAAGTGCCCCAGTGTGTGAGTGTGTGTGCCTTATGATTGATTGGCGCCCTCTTTAGGGTGGTTCTCCTGCTTTGCGCCCTGTGTTGCCGGTTCTCCTGCAACCCTGATAAGGATAAGTGGATCAGGACAGTGAATGAATGAATGAATGAATGAATTAATTAATTAATTAAATCTTTTGAAATTATACTGCAAAACCCATGAGATGTGGCATGGGAGAAGGTTCTGGCCCCAGCTGTTCCACTGGGGTTTGCATGTTATATCAGAACCTGATGATGTCGGGGCACAAATGGTTCTGTTTAGTGATTTCTAGCTGGGTCATAAAGCTGCTGCTGGTCCTTTAAGTGGAGCTCCGGGCGGAACTGCTTCTTTACAGCGGTTTCAATTTCATTGTGTGAGTTTTAGAGCTGAATTTGCTCTAAAACTATATAAACTCTAAACTCTGTAATAAATAATAATGTGTATTGGGTCCGTTTTATAGTTTCCTTTATTAGCTTCGTTCATTTACATTCATACGGGTTTTTATTTAATGGGTTTTATTTAACAAACACATCATCATGCCTTCTTATGAAGAATGGAGAAAGACTCTGCACTTTTATTATTTTATCAAGTTTACACTAAATGTTTATTCTATGCTGTTTTCGGTGAGTTAAGCCATATTTTTCATCCCTTTACGCTTGTTTACATTGGATGCTAATGCTAACGCTAATGCTGTTAGCCGTTGCTGCTAGCTTAAATATCATAGCAACGCTTATTTATTTATTTATTTATCGGTTATCTTTATTACATTTCTCCCCAAAGTATAAGTTAAATAGTGCGTTTAAGTTTTACCATGTGTGAGATTCTATCATTTAAAAGAGTTAAAATCCACATTAGCGGTGTTTAGTTGGCAGGTGTACGGATCACTGAGACAGTGAAGTCACGGTGTTCCGTACAGAGGAGATCCATCATTTCACTGATTTTCTTTTCTATTTCATTCATCTCTTTTACATTCTTTCTTTTCTAATTCATTTATTTGGTCCCTTCATTTCATGCTTAATCCCTAATTGTTTTTCCATCTTTTTTTTCTTTTTAGACCCTTATTTTATTCTTTCATTCATATCCTTATTTCTTTGCTTTCATTTTATTATGATATATTTCTTCATTCTTTCCTCATTTCTTTTTGTTTTGCCTTTTCGCTGTCATACTTTTCTATTTCTTGCTCTGCCTTTCCTTTCTTTTATATCTTTTCTAACTATTTTAAAACACTGATCCAGTTTATTATAACATCACTACAGATAGAAATTATAAATCAGGTCAAGAATAAGGAACAAAGTGATTTATTTTAACCTCCAAACTTTATAGAGGAGTCACGAAGGTCCTGACCATTTTTCTGACGGTGTTATTACATTTACTTGTTGGATTGCTTTTTTTTTCTGCCTTTTTTCTGTTTGTTTTTTTTAGTTCTTTAATTAGGTGTGCTTGCTTTTTTGGTTCTTTATTTATTTGTCCAGAATGAGTATTTGTGATTTTGGGTTTATTTTTTGCTTATGTTCTTTATTTCTGTCTTTAATCATTTTCATTGTTTTAATTTATGATTATTTCCTTTATGCTTATTTCATACCTTTTAATTTTTTTTGTTTTTGGTTGTTTTGTTCTTGCTTGTTGGACTAATTGGAGTGGAGGGGGTTTTTAGTCATGTATAATGGTATTTTTGGTTTTTATTTGTTTATGGGACCAGTGCAGGGTTTTAATGTGTCCAAGTAAAGAAAAAAATATATATGTAATGTCATATTTTTCAGATTGTGCTGAATAAACATGACCAGGCACTGTTGCATAGTAAAAATTTAAATGTTTTATATAGAAAACATAACCAAACTGGGTTTCATTGGGGTCATGGCACCAGTTTTGCAGGAGTTAAGCAGCAGTGTGTGCAGATTTGGAACGTAGTGGTTAATCATAAGTAATACTAATGCTTACCTGTGTGTGTGTGTGTGTGTGTGTGTGTGTGTGTGTGTGTGTTGAACGTACTTGTTGCCTCCAGTTCCTGGGCCTGTGTGTGCTGTGTATTGGTGTTTATGCTGAAGTAGAGAGGCAGAAGAACCGTACACTGGAGGGGGTGTTCCTGGCCCCGGCCGTCGTGCTTATCCTTCTCGGCCTTGTCATGTTCACTGTGTCCGTGGTGGGGATGGTGGGCTCGCTGCGAGACAACAAAACACTGCTGCACATGGTGAGTATAATGAAACTGCACTAAAAACATGATGTGGCTTTAAATCTATTAAAAAACGTGTCGGTACCTTTCCAGATGGTCCTCTGGTGTCTCTCACCTGATTTGCCGTGTTATTGGCTGCAGTGTAATGTTTCTAACATGATCAAAGTAGCATTAACAGTGTAAAGAAGTGTGCTCACTCCGTTATTACCAGCTGGGACTCTCCCTAACTTTTTTGTGCTTTCTTCCTCCCTTTATTTCTTCATTTATCTGTCATTATTTTTTATCAGTTCCACATTTTGTTTCTTTAAATTAATTCTTTATTCATTCTCTCTTTCTTTTGTTTTCTCCTTTATTATATCCTTTCCTTTTAACTTCTTTACTTACTTTTTCTTTTATTCTCCTCGCTTATTAATTTCTTCCTCCATTTTTTTCTCCTTCTTTTTGCCCCTTTGTTTTCTCCTGCGTCCTCCCGTAATTATTTTTGCCTTCCTTTTTCTTTTCATGTCCTCTTTGTATTTGTCCCTTAAGTTTGTTTCCTTTCCTTCCTTTTTTTTTTTTTTTGCTTAAGTTGTTTTTTTCTTAGTCATTTTTCCATATTTTTAACTTTTTATGTCACTTTCCATTTTTCCTGTCTTGTTTTGTTTTGCTCCTTTATTACTTTATGTCCTTGTCATTTGTGTTTACCATTCTTTGTTTATAATCTGTGCTCATGTCTTTTTCAGTGAGTTTCATATTTTTCTTCTTACTTTCTGTCTTGATTTCCTATAATTTCATTCATGTGATTCAAGGAGATTTCGGCATATCCCAAATTATAGAGAACAGGGAAAATACATATATAACTATAGTTTTATATTATTAATTTATTATACACTTCATAATATTTAATTTTCTCTAAAATTAACTTAAATTTTTACATATATCATTTAAGCCACTCAGGGAGGTTTGGTCCCTTTTCGAGTCTTGGTCCTTCCAAGGTTTCTTCCTTATAATGTTAAGGGAGTTTTTCTCTTGCCACTGTTGTCCTAGGATTACACCGTTTGGGATTGGCCTTACGCTGCATTGTAGAATCACTATATAAACTAGGGAGGTGCATTTCCTGCAGAAAATGCGAGTGTGATTTCCATATAATTAGACTTTAATATATAGCAGTATCTTTGTTTTTTTCCCCGTCTGATTGTGGGGTTTTAATGTGTGAGGGTTGTGTGTACAGTTTCTGTGTGTGCTGTGTGTGCTGCTGGCACTTCAGGCTCTTGGAGTCATCATCGCTCTCCTGTT
Source organism: Loricariichthys derbyi (assembly GCA_033118015.1). Classification (NCBI taxonomy): domain Eukaryota; kingdom Metazoa; phylum Chordata; class Actinopteri; order Siluriformes; family Loricariidae; genus Loricariichthys; species Loricariichthys derbyi. Next base: position 10,560 of record JAVSBU010035463.1, read on the forward strand.
TGAGAAGAAGGTAAAGCAGTAATGTACGAATATAAAGCTGTTAAACCTTGGTACTCAGTTTTACTTACCCTCTCTCTCTCTCGGTTTCCTCAGACATCAGGGCTGTTTCAGAAGACCATAAGGGAAGGAATCAAGCACTACTACGATGATCTGGATTTTAAAAACATCTTGGACTATGTGCAAGTGAAGGTAAGAGATCAAAACAGGTCCTTAATCTCCTCTTATGAACTTCAGTCCTCATTTATTCTAATGGAGTTCCAACTCTTATGTTTCTTCAGTCTGGTTTAATATACACTAAGTCCCCTAGATACGAACCAGTTCTGTTCTGAGAACGGGTACACCGGTCTAAATTCCATAATTCCAACATAGTTAGCCTAACCTTGTGAGCCTCCACCACCTGGTTATGGATCATCACTGCTTGGTACCAGATATTCTGGGTTTAACACTTTAAATGTAATATTTTGCACTTAATTAAATAATTAAGTATTGCACACGCTTGTTTGCATTAGTGGACAGATGTGGCATCTGGTGTGGTTTTCTACTATTATAGTCCATCTGCTTCAAGGTGTGAAACTCTTACTTTGTTCTTGGCCTGACTTTCTTTTGATTTTCGGCAGTGTCTTTATTGATTCATTCCAGTCACGTAGTTCTGAATTTCTTCAGCCATTCCTCCTCTTCCTTTTGACCTGGCGTTTGTATAAAAGTGCACCTCAGTTTATCTCCTTTTCCCCAGAGTTCCACAACAGATGCTCAATCATTTTCCTAATCTCCCTGTGCTCTGCTTCTCCTCTTTGTCCTGGCTTAGATGCCAGTGAGCTTGAGGTTTCAACCAAAACTCCATTTATTTCATGAGCCTCAACTGAAGTGTGCATCCATAATCACACGTAAGGCTGGATTTTATTACAGTTTCAGACCCTGTGCACTTATAAATCAGGAATGTGGTCCAAAGAGGAACCAGGAGAACATGAAGAACATGAGCTTTGGTCCATCACTGGCTGCATCTAATATCAGTCTTTGTTTTGTAATCATAGTTTGAAGCTCATAGAAAGTACAAAAGTGTGTAAAGTCCAGTCATTTTTGAGCTGAGACGATACATCATGGGTTTTTTTTATCAGTAGAAATAAGGTCCTTTCTCTCTTTGTCGAGTTCTCCTGCTGTGGTGGTGATGAGTACAAGGACTGGGAAGTGAATCAGTACCACTTCTGTAACGGTTCTGGCCCTCTGGCCTGTGGAGTTCCTCATACGTGCTGCGTCCGCACAAAAGAGGTGAGACTTATGAGTGTAATCATTTCACCTTTCACCTTGATTTGTACCCTGTATTAGTGTGAGAGGAAGAACTGATCCAGATGTGCAGACATTCAGATGAGATTTGTTAGCTTTATTTAAGTTTGTCTATTTCTGATCAGCTTAAATCTGGACAGCGTTTATGTATCATTTAATTAAGATGGAAGGAATGTAAATGTACAATCTGGAATATCATGTTTTTGAACGTGGGAGTAACCGAATTAATTATTTTTTTTTTTTTTATAAATAAAAAATAAAATAAAATCTGCATTTCCTGAAGGAACTACAACAGTGTTTAAAACATGGCAAGAAGAAAGTGAGTGTGTTAGAATTTAAATCTGAACATTCACTCAATGCATTTCTATTGGAAATTTTTAATTTTAAAACTTAAATCTATTAAAATGATAACTCAGATCGACTCCTAAAACAGTGTCGAACCGAATCTTTGCCGTTTGCATTAACACCCCCCCATGCTGCAGTGAGCCTCCTCTCTGGTTCCTGAGTGCGTTTGAACGTATTTGCTGAGCAGATTGAATTAGTTGCACTTTGCTCCGTCCTCCCGTTACTCCGTCCGTCTCTCTCTGCTCACTCTAATGAATCTGAGTGACTCTAACAGTAGACGCTAATGGTGAGGGAGGCTAGAAGGGGCGAGACCCCAAATGAAGCGAGATCAGAGTATACGAGGCATGAAATGAACGACACACTTCCTCAATGATGAAGAGCAGCTCTGTCTGCACTCGGCTTCTCCATCCTCGCTTAGGTCCGACTGAGTGAAACTTAATGTCTAATGGGGCTCCACTAATGCAGACTTTCACACATGGCTAATGCAGCCAAAGAGTTTTTTCCAGACGTTGGGTTTGGTGATGTGTTGGTGGAGCATTTGGGTCATTTGAACTTCTTCTAATGTCGTCAGATGGATTGTTGCCCTGATCTGTGTTTCTGTAATGTACATACAGGTTTATACAGGTTTGCTGTGCAGTAGTTTTCTGCGCTGCATTAATAAGTATTTCTCGTTTATCTTCCTGTAAGGTTGGAGAGGTTGTGAACACACTCTGTGGCTATAAGAGCCTCACCCAGCAGGTAGGTCCAGCTCTCATCGATCTGACTGAAGCATTTATTTAAGCTCATTAATTTCATGCCTTTCCCTCATCTGTGATTTCTGAGCACTTTTGTGGTTTGTTGTTTAGTCTGAATCTTTACTCCTTTAATGTTTAACCTCTTCGTGGTGCAGCGTGTAGATCTGGACGGCATCATTCACGTTCGCGGCTGCATTCACGCCGTCAACCTGTGGATGGGGGACAACGTGGGAGCCACGGTGGGAATCTGCTGCGCCTTGGGCCTTCCACAGGTTCACCTTTCTTTGTTCTGTGTACAAAAAAATATCCGGTCTGATTTTAGAGTGTAAAGATGCACCAAGATGCAAAAAATATAACAATGTCTACAAATGCAGTTGCAATTTCTGAACACCAGAAGGCCAAATTTTATTATTAAACTCAAATAGGTATTTAAAATTGAATTTCAGCAGACTGAAGGTTGTTTTTGTTTAAATGTTTATACAAGAAAAATACACTATATTCTAATTAATGCATTAATACACCTTAGGTTTGTGTTATAAACTGGGATATTGTCTCCACTGTGCTGCCAGTGTCCCATTTTATACCATAAACCTGTGGTGAATTATACTGGGGAGCATCTGTATCATGTATATATATATTGTAAGAAATCCTAGTCAAATAAAAATCCAGTTTGATAAGGCAGAACAAGTGTTAAACATTTAACAGCGTGTGGTTGCCTCCACCTCTAAACTTGTTCTTCTGCGTCACCGTCTCTATTTATAACTGACAGAGTGAGGAATGGGAGAGGATTATTTATACCTCATTACCAATAACCTCACGTACAGAGAATGAATCTCTGTCACCATCTCTCTCGCTCCCACCAACACGTTCTTACCCCCTGTGAGCTCTACAGACTTGGGTACAAAACTCTGAGCACTGCTCATTCTTCCAAGAATCTGTGAATCAGGCTTAAATGTGTTCATTAAAACATTTACTGAGATTCAAGTAAACCTAATAAAGCTATCTGAGGTAGAAGGTGCATTCCAGTACCTTTTTTGGACAAAGCTCCACTCTTCTCATGCACTTAATAATGAGATTACAGTCGAATTTCTGCAGTTTTCTGATCATTTGACTGGTTATGTAAACAGAATACTCAGATCTAGAAATCAGATTAAGAGAGCTGGATTTTACCCCATTTCATTGGATTTCTCAGAGCATAGAACCAGTTACCTGATTTCAACATGTTTTCCCAGTCTGTGTATGTACAGAATCATAGATGACATGGTTGCCAGTTCCATTTACTCTAAACACTTGGCTTTATTTAAACCTGTGGGTTCTTTTCATAAGAGGAAAAATGGCTGTTGAACCCTTTTTGGAAACTGAAACGTAGTATATACTTGAGAAAATGAATAATTTGAGTTTTTAATAATAAAGTTTAAAGGTCCAATCCAAACCAGCCACTAGGGGTCACTATCCAGTGTATCTTTTGTGCCGGTCCCAAGCCCGGGTAAATGGTGAGGGTT
>JAVSBU010035561.1:0-14419 GCA_033118015.1 Loricariichthys derbyi
TCTCTCTCTCTCTCTCTCTCTCTCTCTCTCTCTCTCTCTCACTCTCTCCTCTCTCTCTGTGTCTCTGTGTGTGTGTGTGTGTGTGTGTGTGTGTGTGTGTGTGTGTGTGTCTCTCACTCTCTCTCCTCTCTCTCTCTGCCTGTCTCTCTCTCTCTCTCTCTCTCTCTCTCTCTCTCTCTCTCTCTCTCTCTCTGTGGTTCTGTTTAAAAAGCTGCAGAAGCAGGAAAATGGAAAAATGTTTGCATGAACATTTGCAGGAGCCTCGTAAAACCTGAAGAGAGAGAGAGAGTGTGTGTGTGTGTGTGTGTGTGTGTGTTGGGATAAAGGGTAAGTTTGTAGGTTTGACGCTCTTATGGTTAGGATAGGTCTGAGGTGGGTTGGGTTTGTGCTAATTTAAGGATTTGAATTAGAATATGGGTCTAGTTTAGGTTTATGTTTTAGGTTTGGATTAAGGTTTGTGGTTATGGCTTTTTAGGGCCTGGATTAAGGTTTAGATTCAGGTTATAGTTGAAATAAACTTTTGGACCTTTTTTTATAGGGATTAGGATTTATTGGTTCTGGTTTGGACTGGGGTTTGGATTTAGATTAGGATTATGGTTTGTTTTAGGGTTTAGGGTTGTGGTATGGATTAGGGATTTAGATTAAGTTTTATGATCCAAACACCTCCCATATTGAGATCATGATGCAGTGAATAATCACCACTGCTTTGGATTTATTAGTGATGTTATTATTGTTCTGCTTGGATACATTTTATGTGGATTATTATTAAGAGGTTCAAAAGTTCAGAGCCCCTTTAAGCATCCACAATTTAAAAAAAACCTATGAACATGTTGTTTAAATCAGACAGCGATCCAGTGTGGAGCAGGATTTGAGGACAGTTCTAACACAGGATTAAGAGTAATAGTAGCTCAGCATAATTACACAACAGCTACATTTACATCAGCCTCGCTTCAGTAAAGCCTCACCTGATCCAGCTTCACTGCTTCTGATATTTACATGAGCAAACTGCTGAGCCCAAAAATTCCCCTCAGATCACAGGGATTTGCTCAGACTCCCATTTCACCTTCCTGCTCAGATTGAAAAGGCTTTACATAAACGGTAATTGTGTGTAAATGGTCGTAAGAGGGGAAAAAATCAATTTACTACAGATTTAGAGTTAGTTAATGAAACTATATTCAGTAGCACAGTATTTGTACTAACTTTTTAGGATTTATTTCATGCGATAGTTTATATTTTATACTGACACTAACTTTTTACAATTTATTTTGTAAAAAATAGTGTTTTTATTCTCACTTTTATTACAATAAAAAGTTTGACCACTGATCCAGCGCTGCAGCATATTGATTCATCTTACCTGTTTCACATTTCCTTTTACATCCTCTGCTTTTTAAAAAGTGCTAATCTTTGCTTTTAACTTCAGGTTATGCATTTAATCTCTGCTTTTTCCTCCTTATTAACTAAAAAAAAAAACAAAAGTGCAGTTTTACTGCATTTTTTTATTTAGCAAATTTTACAGACACTCTAGTCCCAGCAATTTTGATTATTTTTTTTTTTAAACATTTTTCCTGTACTTTAACTACTAACATTTTTAGGAATTGCAGGTTTGATGCCTATCTAAGTTAAAATAAATAATTTATTTAATATAAATATTGCTTTAATTTTTACTGAAAAAAACAAACAAAAATAATGATAAATTAATTAATTTAAATTCATTTTCTTTTTTATAACGATAATAATAATGTAATATAATACAGAAATAGATTCATAATTATTGTATTAATTTATGGTTTTTGCTCTTAAGATCAGAGTCGCCTAAATTTCAATTTCTTTCAATCTGAAGTCATTCAATTAAACCCTAAATAAACAGCCTTTAAATATTTAATGAAGTATGACATGTCTTTTAAAATTAATATGGTATGTTAAAACCAATTTAAAATTAACTTGAGTGAATGATGTTCTGTATTATGAATTCCAGTTCTGAATTTGGACCCTTAGGGACCCAGGATAAAAATATAAATAAAGCATTTTAGATATATACTATTCAAATAATAGTATTATAATAATAATAATAATAATAATAATAATAATAATAGCACTCGCTGTACGTTATAATTGGTTAGAACATATTGTGATTTAGGCTTTGATATATTTTATATTTACAAACCTGTTCCTTTTTTGTTTTTTGTTTGTTTGTTAATTAGATGATTAACATGCTCGTTATTATCTTATTAACAGATGCACATGTACTCTTTGGGTATGACTCTGTTTTGGGGAGCCGATTATGAGATTCCTCAGAGCCAGGTAAGAACCAGCCGTGTGAGTCCGGATGGTACTGTTGAGGTCGGGCTGTGATGGACTGGCACCCGAGTTTAGGGTCCAGACCGTCACGTGCTGATAAATCGCCGTTAATTTTCGTTGTGTTTTAGCCGATGAAGCTAAGTGAACACCTGAACAGTATTCTACTGAAGATGTGTGAAGATTCATCGTTGACTCGCCTCTCTGTCCGCTCCGTCCTCGACGTCTGCAGCACCCACATCCGGAACTCCACCTGCGACCCCTCCTTCTCCTACGTCCGCAAGCTGGTACGCCTGGTGCTCGGGAGTCTGTCTCAGGTATGAGAATCGGTCGCTGCTGCTCATGTTTCCTGTTCGTCTCTTTAAGCCTCTCCCTCACCTCTCACCTGGTCTCTCTATCTCTCTGCAGCTCGATGGCCTGCTCTCCCAAACGGACAAGGAGACCCTCCCTGAGAGGAGCAAGGAAATTCGGGAGAGGCTGCGTGGCAAAGGCCTGCCTGCAGGTAACTCTCGTTTTCTTCATGGTGCCTTTTTTTGGCGTGGATCACATCTGGACACGCCTGTGTTCAGCTCATTAGATGTTTGGTTAAACTCACTGGTACTGAACTGGTAATGGTGCTTGTGTTTCAAAGGTGATGGAGATTATCCAGTAGGCGTTCCCAGTAATCTTTACTGACTCAAATTATCCCGGCCCTTTGATCATACAAGGCTGGGACTGGGTGCTCCTGGGCTGTGCCCTCGATTGGGTCCTGTAACTCCATAATATTATGGAAAAAAGGTTAAGCCCACCCTCCTGTCCTTCACAAGGGAGCCCCTGCTTTTAAAAGGCTGTCTGGTTCGTACTCCGCCTCTGGTGAGGTGAAGGGTCTCAGTTATGGATAGGGCTGCTTATCAAAACCCTTTTCCAAAATCCGATTTAAATCTCTCTACCTGAGAGATCAAAGGGGCATTGCACCAGTTGGCATAGGTGGAGGAATGAGGACGAGGGGACGAGTCACAGGTTTCCACCTCGAAGACCCTCCCTTTAAAAGGCCCTCACCTTTTAAAAGAGAAATTTTTTAGTTAGTTTATTTTCCTCCTACGTCCAAAGCTACAGCCCAAAGACACTCAACTCTGTTTTGGCTTAGACGATTAGACGATACTTTGGAAGTGTATATCTTGGTTCTAAAATATTTAAAGTTGTTAGAACCCTTCTCTCTCTAATCAGTACCTTGTCTTTCGTGTGGACAGCGTTTGTCTTGCCGTCTGTTTCTTTTCTAGCTAGCCATAAGGCACTTTTTATTGTGGAAGGTTTGCTCCGTGATGCTGGTGCTGTCTGTGCTTTGTCTCCTGGCTCAGATTGTTCACTTATTTTTAACTTCAGTCTTGTGTTTTAGAAGACGCTGTGAAAGCCTGGTTTTTTATGTTAAGGTGTGCTTTTGTGTTTTCTTTGCAAAGTGAGTGATGTACTCGATAATACGTGGTTAAAAGAGTAATTAAGATATCATAGATGAGATATCACACACCCTACTCTGTGTCGTTCGTCTCGGTGCAGAATTCCCTCCGGCGCCGCGCCCGCCTAACTCAACAGACGTGTCTGGACTGAACCTGCTAATCAGAACAAACAGATCTTGGCGTAATCACTGGCTCAGAGGAAGTCAACCCTTTGTGCCGTGATGTTTGGGGAGTGTTGTGTAAACTCTCGCGTTTTCGCGTTGCGAGTGAAATAAGTCTCGATGTCGATGGCCTGAGCCGAACCAGGACTTGTTTAATTTTGCCGGTGGTTTTCCTTGAGGCTTTACAGAGTGGCGAGTGGTGTTTCCATCGATGTTCTATGTTTTTCTCCTGCTCTTTCTCACCCGGCCTGTGCTCCTCGAGCTGAGTACGACCTTAATGGTGCACGGACCCAAACCGGAGCTCGATGCTGGAAAATGTGAGCGGACGGTCCCAGAGAACATAAACAGAACCGCTTATGTAAGAGTGGCGTGCTATCGATTACATGCAAATATGCTGTGGTTTTGGAGAAGTGTTCCGGGTTTGGTGTGTTAATGCCGTGCAGCTTTTCTTACCTTCTAATCGGTCACAGCGGCTTGCTTTCTTCCTGGCCCAGGTTTAATCGGTCGGTCCGGACATGTTTAGGGTCTGAAGTCTGGGTTCTGTTCCTTGTGAACGGAAACACACACAGGAACTCGACTAATAATATAAACGGCAGATTTCTTGTCTAATATTATGAACATGACTGCCTTAAAATATCAAAGAATCTTTATTTATGTGTTTGGATTATTTATACAGTTAATTTAGAGACCTTATCTGGGCGCTCGGGTGGCACATAAAGGGGGCATGTTGGGGGATCTTCCTCACCAGCCCAGTCATTAGAATACCATGACCCTGATCGGGACCTGACTAAGGAGGGTGGCACACTGGCACAGACATTACAGCTGCAAGAACTCTGAGCCTGGGCACAACCTATGTGGAGTTTGCATGTTCTCTCCATGTCTTTCACATGTTAAGTCAATTTTAGACGTCTCTAAAATGTCTGTATGACTGATATGAAAGGAACCTGGAGACAAATAAATAATAAAACATTGTGTGTCCTGGCAGGTCGCAGCGCGGCGCATCGAGTCCTGGAACGTTACCGAGCTCGCACTCAAGAGCAGGCTCTGAACCGGGGACTGAGCCGCTCCATGGGCTCGCTGCCCACCCACGACGGACTCGGAGCCGACGAGACCCTCCACCAGGGGCCCCTGCCCTCAGAGAGCTCCCCCGATCACCGCCCTCAGCAGCCCAAGTTTAAAGGTCAGGCCCTGGACCTGGAACGACGCTCTCTACCCCACCACAGAAAAAAGAACTGGGCCTCGTCTATCGACCTCGCCTACCTGGACCCGGACGCGCTCCGATTCGGCGCGCTGGAAGAAGCCCGCAGCGCCCTCGGCGCCCATAACTCTCACTCCCCCGGCAGGCCGAAGTCGACAGCACGCTCCCGGGATGCAGAGCAGTCCAACTTCGGGAGTTCGGAGGTGGGCAAAGGGCCCCAGCATTCAGGAGGTGGAGCTTATGTTAAACTTCTGGAGAGACACCGGAAGCTTCACGCGCTCTCACAGGCCATGGACGGTGAGTACGAATTTAATCAGTCCGTTACACTGCTGTTTCTGATTCTGTGGGGAATTGAGTGTTCAGTGAAGAGGCAGCATTAACATGAGCTTAACCAGATCAGGATAAGTTGAGCTTTATCTGAACACTTGCTGCCTTTTGGATGAAATAATAATAATAATAATTATTATTATTATTATTAGTCTTTGTATTATTTATTATTATTATTATTACTTAAATTATTGCTGTTTTTATCATTTTAATTTTTAATAGAAATACAATTATTGATATTTTATTATTACAACTATTATAGTACTTTGAATTTTATTTTATTCATATTAGTTATTGATATTAATAATAATTTATTTTGTTACTGTTTTTCTTATTTCTTATAAATAGTCTTGGTATTTAAATTATTGCTATTATCAGCACTAAAATTTTTAATATAATTACAATTATTGATATTTTTATTATTGTTATTGCAATTATATTCCTCTTAATATTATTTATTTTTTAATATTTATATTAATAATAATAAATTATTTTTGTTGTTAGTTTTTCTTGTTTGTATTAAATTATATCTATTGATATCAGTAATGTTGTTACTATTTTTCATTGTTTTATTGCTTTATAATAATAATAATAATAATAATAATAATAATAATAATAAAAATAATAATACCATTATTTCCTATATTTTTTATCATTATTGTTTTATTATTCTTTAAATTTATTTTTCAGTTATTATAGTTGAATTAAATTAGGTTACCATAAACTTTTACACTTTTTTTCTTTTACACATTGCAGCAATTGATCTTGGTATTGATGAGAACTAAAATGTAAAATATATAAAATAATAGCTCCCTGGCCGCTCACTTCATTCACTTTCACACCATGTTTGTGCAGTAAAACCACCAGCACATGACTTTTATTCTATATAAATAGAATGCTGTTCATGTCCAGAGCCTGCAGGGCTTTAACTCGGCCCACGGTGACTGTTTTTCTGTCGTTCTGATTTCCTGGCCTGTAAAAACCTCGGAGTTTCCTGCCGCTGCTCAGACGGAGGTTGAGGACGTTTCACTTTGAGAGAGCAGGATTTTATGTGACTCACCGCCATGACGGCGACGTTCCTGGAACTAATTAGGCATAATTATAGCCTTTAGATCGCACTCTGATGCAAACGTGTGTGCTGGAGATATTCAGAACCGACTTAGACGAGATGTTCGGTCAGTAATTCAAACTGCAGGAATTTATGTGATAGAAATATTATGGTGAAATAATAAATAAAATTACATTTATGATATTTTTTTAAAAAGACAAAAATGCATATAAATAAAATTGTAAAAATATTATAAACTTATTATTAACATAATTATTTTTTAATAATTTTATTAATTGATTGTTAGTATAATCCATATATCTGATTATTCATTCTACTCACTTTGCTAGTTGCAGAGCATGTGCATCCAAACTGATCTCTAAATGTGAGCAGCTTTTATAGCCTGTTTACCACCGTCTAACCTGACTAGGCCTGCCCGACGCCACAAGATCCATAAAACCGTCCCAGTTGTTCTTGTCCTCTATTATTTATAAAGGAAGATTCAGGATTATTTAATGCCTGGCATGAAGGAAATGGTAATTTGGAGCCTTGTTGGAATCCTGGGTGTCGTTTCCTCGTCCTCTTTTGTCTGCGTTAGTGCTCTCTTTCTTCAGACGTTCATGCTGTTTTATGAGTGAGGGTGAGCGGGGGCAGGGGAGGGGTGCAGCTGCAGGGGGCATACTTTGGTGGAAGGTTTTGATGCGAGCTTGTTGGTGTCGGTGTTGCGCAGGTTCGAGTGTGTTCGTGACGATACAGTGCTGCGTTATTATAGAACGGTAAAGTAAAAAGGAGCCGATTGGAGCCGTGCCGTTTTAAGCTTTGGGACGTAGTGAGTTACCCTGCTGGAAACAAACATCAGAAGATGGTATAACACCACAGTGGGTATAAAGGGGTGCACATGTTCCGAAACAATGCTCGGGTAGGCTGGGGGGGTTTAAACGATGTTCAGCTGCTATTAAGGGGTCCAAAGTGTATGAAGTAAATCACAGCATCACACCAGCAGCAGCCTGAACGTCGGAACTCTTCAGAGCAGGCGACGTTTCTCCAATCTATTATCGTCCAGTTTTGGTGAGCCCATGTGAAGCCTTGTAGCCTCAGTTGCCTGTTCTTAGTAGATAGGAAGGCCATCCGGTGTGGTCTTCTGCTGTTGTAGCCCAACTGCTTCAAGGTTTGACAAAATGCTTGGCTGTAACATGCTTCATTGAGCTACTATCAAGCTTGAACCATTCAAGGCATTTTCACCCAGAGAACCATTCTGTCTAAACCATGCCACATTCAAAGTCGCCTAAATGACCTTTCTCAACCTGTTGCTCAGTTTGACCTTCAACAGCTCATCTGGTTCAATACAAGCTGCTGCCCTGTGATTGGCTAATTAGATTTGTGTTAACGAGCAGCTGGACCGGTGTACAGTAATAACCAAATCTGGGTGTGTTTTAAAACCCACCCACAAAGCATATTCTCAATTAACTTAGACTTTAATATATTGCACAGGTTCTGATTTTGGATTATGTTCAGTAACCCGAGCTCGCGGTGCTCCTTTCTCACACATTCCCTCGTTTCTGCAGAAGCGTGACCTTAAGGTTCGAAACTCGCACGTCTGCAGAGCAGCACTCGTGTAAAGCGTCCGACTCTCACTCACACAGAAGCTGGATTTACAGGTTCAGCCGAACTCGTTACGGCCCGAGATTGACTGAGCAGAGTTTATATAGTGAGGATCACAATTCAGGGAAACATTTGGCTGCTGAACTGTTTAACTCATTTAATATAAACTTTAATATAAATGTCACCGAGCCTAAAAAAAGGTTTAAAAAAAAAAACCTAAAGTTTCCAGATTATAGTGGCAGTGCAATGCATTTATATCAACTAATTCTATGTGGACTTTTATTTATTTATTTATTATAAGTATTTATTTCCTTGCAGTTTGGTGTTTTTAAAGATTTTTCCTGATATTCTTAGCTTTTGTTTGGTACTTTTTATTTTTTGTTTGCTTTATTTTGAGGTTTAATTTATACTTTTTGTTTTAGTTCTTTTATTTTTATAAATATATTTATTTATCCACTTCAATTTTTGTTGAGGTTTTGTCCAACTTTATTTGCCAAATTTCCCAGAATTAGTTCCTTTTATTTATTTATTTATTTTTTTCTTTGTTTGAGATTGCACTAGATGTCTGTTTCTTTTTATTTATTTGGACCTTAGTTAATGATTTGGATTTTGCTTTCTGATTTTTACTTTAGCAGTAGACATCTTTTTGGATATTTTTTCTTTATTTGCGTTTTATGTTTGAGAATTGTGCTTAAAGTGTCTAAATACCATATAAATGAGGATAGATTAAAATTTTCCTTCCTTTTTGTTTTGGGTTTTAGGGTTGCATTTAATTTTCTTTTTGAATTATGTCTTTCTTTTAACGGCTTTTATTTCTTTAAGTTTTTTTTTTTTTTTTTGGTCATATTGAATTCTCCCCGCCAGGCCTTTGCAGTGTTTTTTTAAAATTATTTTTTGTTTACTGTATGCTTCTATGTAATCTTTAGTCCATTTTGGTTCTGTTAGTTTTTGTCTTATTTTTAAATGTATTTGTTAAATTGTAATTGTCTGTTTTTGTTGAGGTTTTCTCCATCATGCTTCCTGCTTTTAGTTGGAAATTCTCTCAGAAATAAACTCATTTCCTTTCTTTTTTCGGGGGTTTCAGACCCTTTGCACACAGTTAGGAGTTATCAGAGTGACTACAGCTCATCCAGTGAAAGTCCATCAATAACCTCATCAGATCCAGAATACAGACAAGGTGAGTGTGGGCGGAGCTTCTATCAGCTATTGATTAATGGTTCAACAGGAACCGTTCTCACATACCTCGTTATGTTCTTGCACTAATAAGATTTTGTTTTTTTGTACAGCTAAGAGATCAGATGAGCTGAGAAACTTCAGTTCACAGATGGGACGGTCAGAGAGTGACAGCAGTTCACAGAGACACCGGTAACACACACACACACACACACACACACACACACACACACACACACTTTCTTACTGTATGTACAATACTTTTTTGCTATTTCCCACAACATCACAGGTTTCTGTAAAACCAAGTATGTTTAGTATCATTCCACAAAAATGCTGCTGAACCTGTGTGAGAAAAAAGAACAGTTTCTCATGAACAATCTTCTCTTCATCATCTGAACAGCTACGAAAACTAAACAGACAAACACTGATAAATACAAACTGTGTTTATACACAAAAGCTGAACTAATACACAACTTCCAGTGGCTGGGCCTCGTCCCAAACCACACACTCTGTACTAAATAATGTGCCCTATTAATACACCATTAATGTTTTATTGTTATCATTAAATCAATCCAGCGCTGCAGTGAAATCTAACCAAAAGCCAAAAACATTGGCCAAACGCTGCTGAGAGTTTAGGAAAGATGAATTATTGGGGTTTTTTTTTTTTTTTTTTTTTTTGATTTTAAAAAATTCTTTAAGTATTTGTAGTATGTATTACTATATTAGAATAATTTCAGTTGGATATTTTGTTGTGATGATTTTTTTTTTTACCCAACACGACTTTATTTTTTTATATTCTTTACTCTGATTTGAGTTTTTTCTGAAGTATGCTAATTAATCCAACTGTTTAACTTTGTGTTTATTTATTATATATTTATATTTTAAATAGTATGTTCATTTTTTTGATAATATAATCAAATGTTGGTTGATTTTGTTATTTATTTAGTTTGTTTTTTAATGTGTAATAATTTATTATACTCAGTGTCTATAACAATCTGGTGTTTGCTAGATTTATATTTAAAAGTATTTATTTAATTCCAGTTTGCTGTTTATCTAAATGTTTCACCAAACATTCTCAGCTTTTTCTTTACTAACTCTGCTTGTTTGTTTTTGTGTTTTAATAAATAGATATTTTATTATATTTTAACAAAGTTCAGTGTGTGCTAATTTCCAATTTTTTTAATATATTTTTTCCTTTGTTTATTTTTTTCAGGCTTTTGTTTGTGTTACTTTTAATTCTGTAGTTTTTCTGATCCTTTCTTTGATCCTTTTTCTGATCCTTTATTTGAGAGATGTTTATTGTACATTAGTTGTAGTCTTGGTTCAGGTTTCATAACAAATCAAGTTTTTTTCCTCCAGAAATTCTGCAGGTTTCTGAATTCTTGGTTAAAGACCATATAAGTGCAGGTCCTGTTACAGGATCTAAAATTTTACTGTCCTTCAGGCAGTAGATTTTAATCTGAACCCGCGTGGCGCCCTCTAGAGGTTATTAACTTCTGCTTCTTAAACCCCAGTTCTGCTGCATGTGTGTAATTTACATAAATAAAAATAGACAAAATTCTTCCTCTAAATGTGCTTTTAATAAATTAGTTAGTGCTGATGTAATTGATACACACAAGCTTATTTAAAGCTTATTTATTCTGGATTTGTCTTTGTTTAGGTACCTAAATGTTTTAATTTACTTTTATCTAAGAGTTGCAGGCATTTCTTAGTTTATATTCCATAATAATAGCAGCTTTTGTTGCTTGATTTTTTTAAATTTATTTTTATTCTTACTCTTCTTTAGGGTGAGGTTATCTTCTTAGACTTTGTTTGTTGAAAACTAAATTTTGGCCGTAGGTTGTATGATGTCGGGCCGGACGAAGCATTTAAGACTGAGCTGGTGATGTCCAGGCCGGAGGAGGAGATGCGCCGAATTCAGAGCCGACTGTCCCGAGTCAACCTTTACCACGGAGAAGAACCTCGCGCTTCCATCAATGACCTGCGAGAGGCGCTGAGGAGCAGCATGATGGATATCAGCGGCCTGCAGACCCGCAAAGCTAAAGTGAGCCGATAAAAATACGAATGAATTCCGTACAATCACAGACGATTTAAAAAGCTCTTATTAGGAAATGGATCTCGGGTTTTTATGCACTTTTCATTTTCTCTTCTTACCTTAAATGGACGTTCTGTGCAAGACCTGAACTAACCATTGTACATAATTCCAATTCATTATTTTAATTTTATAAAAGAAGAATGAATTGAAAAAAAGGATGGAAAAAAGGCTTAAAATTACATTAAATAACTTGACTGTAATGAGCTATTATTTTATATTTATTTATTTATTTGCTTATTTTTGAAAGAGTTAAAATCTCTAAACCTATGTTCTCATCTGTTTCTGTAGAACTACTTTGGTCCTGAGTTTGTAAAAATGTCCAGTGAACCCTGTGTGGTTTTAAATGTTCCTGTGTCCATCATGGTAAGAAAATTCAGTTACACAAAATAGTTTTATTTATGCATTTTTGTGTTTATTTTTCTGTATTTATCAGTTTATTAATTTGTCTGTTTTTTAGGTTTAATTACTCAGAATTGTGGGAAATATATGGATATAGGTTTAGGATTTATTTCTGAAAAAAATAACTGGTTTAAAAAAAAGTTTAAATCTTTTGTTTTCAATAAATTTTTTGATTATGGAAAGTTTAAACATTATTATAAGAATTATCTAAAACCAGTATCATTGAGTTTTATAATATGTAATTGAAATAAAAATATGAATTTATTAAAATTATAAAAGACAACAATACTGTTACAAAACATGTATCTTTTTTCCTTTGATGTGTTTATTTATTTTAAACATAAACTATAAACAGTTTGCTAAAAATAAAAATAAAACCAAGATCAGACACAAACTAAAGCAGGATGTTTTTATTGCAGAAAAAATGTCATGTAAAAATAAGTAAATAAAAAACAGGAATTAAATAATTATAAAACCACATAAGAATAAAATGTAATTAAATAAAAACATGATTTTATTCAAATAATAATAATAAACATTATTTCCCCTTTTTTCTTTCATGTGTGTTTTTGTTATTTTAAAAATAAAACATAATATTCCCAAAACAAACTAAAAATATGATAAGACACAAAATCAGGGTACAGTATTTTTTATTTTTTTTTTGTTTTGTTTGGTTTGAAAAAAATAAACAAATTAAATCTGTGCAGTGATTTATAAAGGTGGGAATTTTAATTTACTAAAATAAGAGTTTAATCTAGTATTTATTATTAAAAAATAAAATTGTATTTAAAATACTTTTAAAATGATTAAAATAGTTTTGATAGCTGCAGTGTCAGTGTGTGCAGAGAATAACTTTATTATTTTGTAACCGATGGTGTGCTTTAATGGAGGCTCTTTGGTGGTTTTATGTATGTGAGGTTATTTTTAAGGGGTTAATAAAGTCTACCCCCCGTGTGTAGAATAAGCGGGGGAAGGTGGAGGAGAGCCTGAGGAAGTTGTACGTGGTGCTGCTGAGTGGACAGAAGCTGGAGGTGAGCTGTGACGTGAAGGCCGTGTGTAAGGACGTGTTGGACATGGTGATCGCTCACGTTGGCCTGGTGGAGCATCACCTCTTCGGCCTGGCTCAGCTCAGATGTGAGAACATGACCTTCTGTCTCACAGGGCTCATGAACTTAACCTGTATGGATGAAGCTGCAGTTCTAATCAATTTGTTTTTGGGAACGGGATGTGTTTACAGATGATGAGTTTTTCTTCATCGATTCGGACACCAGAATGTCGAAGGCGGCTCCGGACGGCTGGAAAGAGGAACCAAAGAAAAGGAAAACAGACGTCAACTTCACCTTATTTCTGCGTATAAAGTTCTTCCTCGACGACGTCAACTTCATCCAGTAAGTCATGGAGATTTAATTTGGGATTAAACTGTATAAAGTGTACAGAATATTTAATCAGTGCTGGATGGGAAAAAGAAATGAGGATACGGAATAATTAGGATACGGAATAATTATATATAAGAATAATTATATATGGTCATTTATGCTATTTTGTTAAAACAATAAATTCAATGTTGGCAGGATTTTAATCGCCCAATAAAATAATGTACAGTAATTTACAAATTTTCAACTTGGAACATTTGGTGCTTTAAAAAGAAAAGCAGAAATAAATACATGCATGGATAAATAAAGCTAATAAATAACACTGTTAATTATATATGTATCTATTTATTTGTCTATTTAATGCTGCATGGTCTAATTTAGAGCGTCCAATTAACCGAACACACATTGCTGTGGAATGTGGGAGGAAACCCATGAGGAGAACATGCAAATTCCAGACAGGCAGAGTCTATTTTTTCAGTGGAAGATCCACGTTTATATGTACAAATCACCCATGTTTTACTTTTTTACATCTTTTAGGTGATAGGTTTTTTTTTTTTTTCAGACTGACCATCCTTTTTGTTTTTGTTCAGTTTTCCTGAGCTTCCTGTTATGTTTTTTAATTATAATTGTTTCCTCAGACACCCCATGACCAAACATCAGTACTACTTGCAGTTGCGGAGAGATATTTTGGAGGAGCGGATGCGCTGTGACATGGAGAGCTCCATGCTTCTGGCCTCTCTGGCGCTGCAGGCTGAGTTTGGGGATTACCAGCAGGAGGTAACCATATATTCTCTCTTTTTGGACAATCCCATACTCGCACCTTAGTGTTCTAAACCGGACTCCGTGAAAGACCGTGGTCTGGTCCGATGAGTCCTGTTCCATATCGTGGCCGGTCAGGAAGTGTTAATTTGACTGCATAACACCGAGCCAAACGTGGTCACGTACCAGATGGTCATAATGTTTTTGTGTCCTCTTTGAGTTTTAATTTGGATTGACTCCTCCTTTTCCTGTTTCTCCCAGCTGCACGGGAAGACGTATTTCCGGATGGAGCATTACGTTCCTACGCATGTACTAGAGAAACTGGACCAGAGCTCCATCAAAGAGGAACTCACCAAAATGCACAGCACCTACTACGGGACTAAAGAGGATGAGGCCGAGTTCCAGTTCCTCAAGGTGTTGCATTAAAGTTATAAAAATGCTTTATTTTTTACTCCCTTTGTGTCTTTAAACTTTTACATTTTACTACCTTGCTTGTGAAGCACTTTGAATTGCAAAAGTCAGCGTCCGTTCGCTTCAATGTTGGAGGTCTTAAGAA
>JAVSBU010035763.1:0-14416 GCA_033118015.1 Loricariichthys derbyi
AGTAGCTTTAATGTATTAACAAAGGTACATTGATAGAACAGCTTGAGTTGTGAGTTGTATGAAACTATTAAAGTGTGAATGACTGTTAAAACAGTGGGATGCAGACTGAGCACTGAGTTAAACTTAGATTGAAAATGTAAGTAGTCTTTCTGAAAACATTTTCAAAGGTGGAAGAGATGTTGATGTTAAAACTTTCCTGTATAAATTCAATGTGTCTGTGCATTTCACATGTCACCAGTTGGTTCTAGTTTACACGAGCTGACTGAAATAGACACATAAATGCTCGTTTGTAGAACAGCATGGGTCATTGCATCAGCTTGCCAAAAGCAACATGTGTTCACAAACATTTTTTTTCATAATAAGTGTGCATAGGGTTTTGACACATAACATTGCCAAATAGCTTATTAAGGAAATATACCCATGTTTGTCTATTAATGAGGTGCTTTTACTACATCATAGACTAAAGAGAAAATCTGTGAGTACTTAAGAGCTTTAACAGGCGTCATTAGCTGAGGAATGTCTTTGTGTTAGTACTTCTTGAAACAATTTAATGTCTTGTGTATCACTCAAAGTTTCACCTGTAACTTAAAAGGAATCTTGACGTTTTTCTAGGAAAAGCAATGTACGTACTCATAGGAGGGAGTAAATATTCTCACATGTATAAGATAAAAAATGTTTCCCTACATTATAGAGTGAAAACTACTTTTTGTGTAGAGGAAAGATTCCACCTCTTCGTATTGCAAGGAAGCTGGCCTACAATGGTCCTCCTTAGAACAGGAAGCAACGAAGGGAAAGGCTTGCAAAGCATACTTTTCCTTTTATGCCTTAATTCACTGTAGAGTAGAATGGTCCTTTGTTAACATTTTCCTGGGCTTTTATCTTATCCAAATAATACTAAACCATGTGTGACATGATTTATCTACTGGTCAAAAACTTTTCGATTAAGTAGTGCTGAATATAAACAGGATTCACTCTCAAAGGAGCAAGCTGACAGTTTATCATTTGATGTTTATACATTTATGTTTATAGAGTAGTTGAATTAATTATAATGCTCATTTATATTTCATTTTTGCAAAATATCACTGTTGCAGCTTCTAGCAGTGAATCAGACTTGTAGTGGCACTCACACTCAGGTTCAGTCAAGTCCAAGACTTGAACATTTAAATTCCATGACATCATTACTGCTGTTTTCAATCAAAACAAAGTATTTCTTGTTCTTCACCAACTTCTCAGCTCTTGATATTGAATCCTGGGACCTGGCTTGTGAGTTCAATAACACAGACCACCGTACAGAGCTGAATGGCACAGATCGTCTGATTGTGAGGAGAGGACAGGCTTTCACTATCGGTCTCAACCTTCGTACTGGTTCATATCAGCCTGGAGTCTATCACCTCCAAATCACAGCAGAGACAGGTAGTATTATCTAAAGGTTATGTTGATAACACTGATTATGTGACTTGAAACACTGTGTAAAGATGTGTTGTTATGGGGGGGGCGGGGTACCTTTTATGCTTTCTGCTGGGCATGACCACAATCTTAAACTTTAAAACCCCTGGTTTCGATCAAATATTCAACATAATCAATATGGCCACTGTATAAACTACATGATGAAACATTACCTTTTGCCCGAACTCTAGACATTGCTAAAGTAATCAGTGCTGTTAAAGTTAAAATTAAAAATAAACCATTTTGGGTTGATCTGGACATACAAAACATTCAAAATTAAATCACTTTTATTGTCACATCACATTACACAGGTATAGAAGGTGAGTGAAAAGCTTAGGTACATACTCCCTCATAATGTGCAAACATGCATTAAAATAAAAGAATAGAAATAAAACACAGTCTATGAATATATACAAGTGTACATATATACACACTCACACCATATGTTAAATATAAAGAAGTTCTATTTTTTGCTGTTCAGCAGTCTGATGGCCCGAGGAAAGAAGCTGTCTTGAAACTGGCTGGTTCTTGACTGGATGCTTCTGAACCTCTTGCCACTCAGCATCCGCATGAACATGCAATGGCTTGGATGGGTGGAGTCCTTTAATATTTTTGTGGTCCTCCTCAGGCAGCAGCTTGTGTACAGTTCCTGAATGTTTGGGAATTTTACCCCAGTGATGTGCTGAGCTGTCCGTACCACCTCCTGTAGAGCTTTACGCTCAAGGGCGGTGCAGTTCCCGTACCAGGCAGTGAACCTGTTAAAATGCTCTCTACAGTGCGGTATCTTGTCTTGCTGGAAGATCCACTGACAACCAGGTTTAGTTTCTTAATATGCAGAATGATTTTTATTTAAATGCCCTTTCATGGAGTAGATGATGCCATGTATCGTACTGAGATTCCCAGGCTTTTGAAGGAGAAACAATCACACAGCATTATATAATTGCACCATACTTAACTGTGGGCATCAGGTTCATTTCAATTTTGTCATTCTTCTGTTTACTCCAAATTTCAACTTCAGTGTTTGCTGCTGAAATGCTCGATTCACGTTTAATTTGAGCATAGAACATAGTCAATATTTCAGTAGGGTTTAGCAAAATCCAGGAACTTCTGTTTGCAACTAGATGACAATTTTCTGGTTAAAAGGAGGTGGCATGAGATGGTAGCTTTTTAGACTTTTTTATAACTATAAGATGCTACTTTTCTTTACCCTCCATAAGTGTTTCTTTTGACTGGAGTTTGCCTCACTTACTATCTTCTTCACTGTGCGTCACTGCACTTTTGCAGGCAATTTGTCACAGTTCTAGTTGATTGGAACTTTTAAATTATTGCCCTAACTATATACATTTTCAGGCAAGAAGCTTTATTGCTGCCATTTCTGACCTATGATGATAAACACACTTTTGCCTCTGCTTGAATTTTGTGTGCTCTTTTCTTTCCTATGTTGAAGAATAACTAAGAGAATTTGACCTCTGTATCACTTCATATTTTGTATATAAACTGTTGACACAGGAAGTCATATATTAATGATCAACTTAAGTAAAATATGAATGTGGAAATGATTCAGTTACATTTTGTTTCTAAGAATTTGTAGGGGTGCCAATACTTGTGGCACATGAAAATTTGTTAAAAATAATTATTTATTGTTGCTTTTTTCTCTCAGACTAAATTATTTTCAAGATTAACATATTCTCATTTTGTTAATGCGAGATTATGCTAATTCACAAAAAGTTTTTTTTAATATTTAATTCAATAATTTTGTAGAGAAGTGTAGCTTACAGTAACATACTTTATATCAGTTAAATTATATTTTCTGAAGAACTTGGGATTTGAAATTGTTTAATCTAAGTTGAAGTAAAAAACAGTATTTTTAAATTACTGCTATAATCTGGATTGGCTTATGGTTGGTTTATGTAAATTAATAAATAAGATTGTGTTTATTGTGCTTTTTACACAGTTGTCAAATATCTGCTTGTTGTTTTGTTAAAAATTCCAAGAAGCCTAGTTACAGTAGTGCTTGAACATTTGTGAAAACTTTAGAATTTTATATGTTTCAGACTAAATATAACCTCAAACATCATCAGATTTTCACATAAGTCCTAAAAGTAGATAAAGGGAACCTAGTTAAACAAATGAGATAAAAATATTATACTTGGTCATTTATTTATTAAGGAAAATGATCCAATATTACATATTAGTTAGTGGCAAAAGTATGTGAACCTCTAGGATTAGCAGTTAATTTGTAAGTGAAATTATATTATATAATAACTTAAACCAAAGAATGGTTAAAGAAGAACAAAGTTAATATTGTGGGATGGCCAAGTCAAGGTTTTGATCTTAATCCAATCGAAATGTTGTGGAAGGACCTGAAGAGAGCAGTTAATGTGAGGAAACCCACCTACTTTATCTACTTTTAGGACTTATTTGAAAATATGATGATGTTTTAGGTCATGTTTATTCATACACATAAAAAATTCTAAAGGGTTCACAAACTTTCAAGCACCACTGTACTATAGAATGAACATTATTTTTAGACATGACCAAAATATTGCAGTAATATCCACCAGTATGAAGGAGTGTCATGTTACTGAATGTCTGTCTATAGAGTCTGAGCTTTCTTTTTATTCCCCTTCATTTAGAGGATGTGTCTTAGTATATTTAAAAGAACATGGACTCTATACAGTATAAAGCTTATTCAAGTAATATGAAGCAGCACTTGTCAAAACAATGTCCAAATAATGCCTGCATTCAGCTGAAATACAGGAAACAATGAGTTTTGTCAGGACAACATCTGGTCGGTCAGAGATAGAATGCTGTCAAAAATAACAATGTATGGAGTTTAAGCATTATCATATAGAAATGAGTCATGAGAATGAGTAGCTTTTATGGTTTTAAAGTCAAGTCAAGTCAAATTTATTTATATAGCACAATTCCTTCACAAGGTAACTCAAAGTGCTCAAAGAAATTTAGTAATATTAGGTAATATTACTAAATTTCTACTATTACTATTACTACCTAATATTAGTTAGCTTTGCTGTTAATGTGACATGAGTGCAATACAAGGTGTTCATAGATTATTTCAGGCATTCTTGTGTGGTTGCCATTATGTATATGTTTTAATAGCTATCCAGTATTAGCTAGTGCATAAAATGAATAATTCATATGTACAGTAATTCCCTTGTATCTGGCCAGTTAAAATATCCAGTAAGTAGCAGTTATCTGGATAAAAGGTCCTTAATGATGTCAGAGATCAGGGGAGAAAAGTCAGACTGGTCTGAGCAGATAGAAAGGCAGCAGTAACAAATGATTGAGTTACTATAGCCATTCTATCTGCTCAGACCAGTCTGGCTTTTCTCCCCTGATCTCTGACATTAATATGGCCTTTCCATC
The DNA here is from genome assembly GCA_033118015.1 of Loricariichthys derbyi. Lineage (NCBI taxonomy): Eukaryota > Metazoa > Chordata > Actinopteri > Siluriformes > Loricariidae > Loricariichthys > Loricariichthys derbyi. The sequence continues at coordinate 4,834 of JAVSBU010035763.1, forward strand.
CAGATAAATGCTACTTACTGGATATTTTCACTTTTTTGGACTGTTCTCTGTAAACCCTAGAGATGGCTTTGTGTGAAAGTCCTTGCAGATTAGAAGTTTCTGACACACTCCAATCAGCCTACTTTCAACCACCATTCCACATTCAAACTCACTTAAATCACCTTTCTTTTTAATTATGGTGCACAGAACCTCAGCAAGTCATATTGACCATGTCTGAATATGTAAATGCCTTGATTTGATGCCTTAATGAGTAGTTGAAGAGGTGTACCTTATAATGTGACTGGTGAGTGTATAATTATCACGTTTTCCGGTAGTAAGTAGGGCAAATTTAACAATCTAGTGACAACAAAAAATATTAAATTAAACTGTTGGGCAGTATTTAATAATAAAGACAATTTAAAAAATACTGGTAATTATAATAATATAGTACAGTACAGTACAGTACCCTCTCACTCTGACTTGCTCAATCTCATACTAAAATAAATGGTCTTCTGGAACATTTCCCAGATGCAGGAATTCCATCAGTCATTAGAAATTATTCTGAGGGCAGGGTCACACATCCAGAGTTACTGGCAGTACTTTGTTATCATTACTTTATCATGGCATTTATTTTCACAAGCTCCCTAACCTCATAATCAGGGCATGTTAGTACAATGATGGAATTTAGTATCATTTAAGCTAAACAAAATTATTTTAAGTGAAATAATCTTTTTAATTAATGAGTACCTTGTTTTGTATAACAATGACTTTACATGTATGTGTCTGTGAAGGACCACAGCCTGATGAGAAGTATGGTACCATGGCTATTTTTGAACCGAGTGATGTAATTGATGAGACTTGTTGGAGTGCTGCGATAACCAGTCCACCTGGCGACCTGGTTTCATTGTCCATCTGTTCTGCCCCTGATGCTCCCATTGGCCGCTACACCATGACTTTGGATGGCAGGATTAAGTTTGACATGATACTGCTCTTCAACCCTTGGTGTCCTCGTAAGTAATGGCATAGCACAAAACAAAACAGCATAGCACAAGTCGGCTCAGAAGAAATGAGGTTATTATCCAATTGTTTGGTGGTTCTCAAACCACTGTCTAGTTTGTATAGTATATAGGCTACAACATCAGAAGATCACACTGGATGCCACTCTTGTCAGATAAGAACAGGCAACTGAGGGTATAGTTTATGTGAGATCACCTGAAATTCACATTAGAAGATCAGAGAAATTATTATACGTTAATAAAGGGAACCCAATTAAACACACGAGACTATATTATACTTGGTCACTGATTTAATTAGAAACATGCAAATATCCAATATTATATATGTGTGCATGGCAAAATGTGAGGAAATTTGAGTCTGATGTTTTCAGTCAATGGATTGACAATCAGGTGTGAGTGGGCAAACTGCTATATTTAAAGAAAATGGATCTGCCAGAGTCTGAACTCCAAAACACAATTGTGGAAATGTTTCATGGTACGAACAAAAAGCTTTCTAAGGAGACCAGAAAATGAGTTGTTTGTGCTTATCAGGCTGGAAAAGAAGCATTTCTGGACCGCACAAATTGGGTACAGATTGGGTACAAATTGTGAAATTTCAAGACCACTGTTACTCGGTTGACCAACAAATATCATTCCAATATCAAGGTATATTGTAATAGTCTGTGAGTTCACAAAGGAACCCACGGTAACTTCTAAGTAACAAAAGACCTCTCTCACATTGACTGATATTAATTTTCATGAGTACACCATGAGAGAATGCTAAACTTAAATGGCTTGCATGCTACGGTTGTAGACAGAAAGCCATTACAATACAAAAAGAACCACATTTTGTTGCACATGTTCAATCTGCTTTGTGGATGGATGAAATAAAACAGAGCATTTGGGTTTAAATAAGAAGTGTTATGTCAGGAGTAAGAAAAACACTGCGTTCCAGCACAAGAACCTTATCACATCGGTGACAGTATTATCATGGCTTTTGCCTGTTTTGCTGCATCTGGGCCATAGCTTGCCATGATTGATGGAAAAATTAATTCTGAATTATACTAGCAAATTCTAATGGAAATCAGCAGAACATCTGTCCTGAACTGAAGCTTAAGATTAAGATTCTGCCAAAAATGATTAAAAAGACTAAGGTTAGTGTTTTGGAATGGCCAAGTGAATGTTCTAACAGTTCAATAGAAATGACATGTGAACCACAAACACAAAATAGCAAGTATATGTCAAAAAAGAAAATGATACATGGTTATCAAAAATGTTAATAAATAAAAAAGGGATATGCCTTTGAAACGGCTCATAGAAATAATGAGGGACGGCCATCAAAAGTTTTTGTGGTTTCATTTTAAGTAAAGAAAGTGCAGTTTCACCTTCGTTAGCTGAACTCGTTTGTATCCAAGGTAAGAATACAGTACCAAATAACACTTTTTTCTTTCATTTCATATATTTTGTTATGTATTGTTAAATTATACGTGTTTCTTAATTAGAAACGTATTTCATTTGTAGGCGAGGGTCTACTGTATTTAAAAAAAAAATGTTTTTCTTTAGACTTAACACATACTCATCAAGGAGTATACATACTTTTGCAAGGCACTGTATGTGTTTGTTTTCTAACCATCTTGCATTTACATCACAGGAGATGCAGTGTACATGGACAGCGAAGGAAAGCTGGAAGAATATGTTTTGTCTCAGGATGGGATTATCTATAGGGGCGATGTCAAGTACCCCATTCCCTTAGCATGGTACTTTGGCCAGGTATTTGCCGAGCACACACAAGCATGCACACATACGATTTTTCTGGTTTATGTTTTCACCATATTCATAAAGTTGGACTAAAGCCAAAAGCAACCCTCCCTCTTGCTCCTTAAAAAGTGTTAAACACTCTAACTATGCTGGAGAGAGAAAGCTGAGACAAACTGGAATAGTACATTTGCATGATATTGTACTACAAAACTGATAAAGAAATAATCATTAATAAGAATTATTCACAAGTGAACACATTTTGTAAAACCAAGTTTAGAATTTATGATTAAGGGAATATAGCACACGTGGGTTTGATAAAATGTACTGAGCTGAGGTTTGTGCTAATGTGAATATTTATATGAAACACATGTTTTATAGGCTTCATAGCTTTCCCCAATCTGTTAAATTAATGGCATATCTATATCATTTCTGTTGCTATACCAAAACACCTAAGGCAAATAAAAAATAGCTTGTGTGTTTTGCTGTAATTAGTTTGAAGAAGGCATCCTGGATGCATGTCTTAATGTGCTGGATGTGAACCCTAAATACCAGAGAAACCCTGGGAAAGACTGCTCAGGCCGTAGAAACCCTATCTACGTCACTCGAGTGCTAAGTGCCATGGTAAGAAATGGTCTTCATTACGTTGTGATTGTTATTTATAATCGGCAGTGTAGGTTTCATTTCAGCTTTGGGGGGATACACTGCTCACACTACCTAGCATAATGCATTATATGAGTAGTGTTTTATGTTAAATAAAACATAGGATACATTACACGAGGTATGCAAAATATTCACATTTCTTAAGCTAAACATCATATCTTGAGTAAACATATTTACTCTGAGAATATTTTAAATTTAAATTATATTCAAGCAAGCAACATCTCATATTATTACAGATGTCACATTCAGTTTACCTAGTTTACTAAAGGAAGACAAACTGCATTCCCCATGTATCAGATATGAGTGAGGATGTAAAGACAAATAAACCGAAGCTCAGAGAAGCACACCAGTGCGAGTCAGCATAAAGTTATTTATTTACACAGTACATTAATCCATCTAGACACTACCTTTTATCTATAGGATTCTTTTTTAAAGCTCAAATGCTGTGAGTCTACCATCCTTTCTCCTGGTGAGAGCTGACCTATACTGTGGGAGAGCTGAGGGTTTACTGGTGTGCAAACCAGCAACTCCACAGTGCCAAACCACATTTTAAAAATAACATGATTTAATAACACTAATACTACAAATAATAATAATAATACTAATAATAATAATAATAAGAAGAAGAATTTCAGCCAAATCTAACAGCCTGGAGAAAACACATCACACTGTTAAAAAACAAAATCACAAGTACAATAGTGCTTGAAAGTTTGTGACACTTTCAGAAATGTCTATATTTCTGCATAAATATGACCTAAAACATTAGATTTTCACACAAGTCCTAAAAGTATATAAAGATAACCTAGTTAAACAAATTATTTGTTGAGGAAAAAGATCCAATTTTACATATTACTGAAAAGTATGTGAATCTCTAGGATTAGCAGTTCATTTGCAAGGGAATATGGACAGGTATTTTCAATCAATGGGATGACAATCAGGTGTGAGAAGGGTAGCTTCTAAGCAACTGAAGGCCTCTCTCACATTGGCTAATATTAATGTTCATGAGTCCACCATGAGAAGAACACTGAACAGCAATGGTGTACATGGCAGGGTTTCAAGGAGAAAGCCACTGCTCTCCAAAAAGAACATTGCCGCTCATCTGCAGTTTGCTAAAGATCACGTGGACAAGCTGGAAGGCTATTGGAACAATGTTTTGTGGATGGATGAGACCAAAATAGAACTTTTTTGGTTTAAAAGAAAAGTAATACGTTTGGAGAAAGGAAAACACTGCATTCCAGCATAAGAACCTTATCCCATCTGTGAACCATGGTGGTGGCAGTATTATGGTTTGGGCCTGTTTTGCTGCATCTGACCCAGGATGGCTTGCCATCATTGATGGAACAATGAATTCTGAATTATATCAGGTATTCTAAAAGAAAATATCAGGACATCTGTATCTCTAACTGAATCTGAAGAGAAGGTGGGTCATGCAGCAAGAAAACGACCCTAAGCATTCAGGTCATTCTACCAAAGAATGGTTAAAGAAGAATAAAGTTAATGTTTTGGGATGGCCAAGTCAGTCCTGACTTTAATCCAATAGAAATGTTGTGGAAGGACCTGAAGCAAGCAGTTAATGTGAGGAAACCCACCCACATCCCAGAGTTGAAGCTGTTCTGTACAGAATAATGGGCTAAAATTCCTCAAAGTTGGTGTGCAGGACTGATGAACAGTTACCGGAAACCTTTAGTTGCAGTTATTACTGCACAGGGGTTCACACCAGATACTGAAAGCAAAGGTTCTCATACTTTTGCTACTTACTAATATGTAATATTGGATCAATGCCTTTAATAAATAAATGACCAAGTATAATATTTTTGTCTCATTTGTTGAACTAGGTTCTCTTTGTCTACTTTTAGGAATTGTGTGAAAATCTGATGATGTTTTAGGTCATATTTATGCAGAAATATAGAAAATTATAAAGGGTTCACAAACCTTCAAGCACCACTGTATGTGAGAAGGAATTATCCCCCCCAAAATTATTGCAGTGTTCATAATCATTGTTTGAATAATATTTGTACTCATTTTCAATAATACACCTGCATCACAATTCACACTCAGACACCTTTGCACAGGTGAATAGTAATGACAGAGATAATGGGGTACTCGAAGGGTGCTGGAAGAAAACATTTGAAGGTGGGATCAGTCCAATGGAATGGAGGGGGAGTGTGAAGATTCTTAGGTGCTGGAACTCCACTTCATGTCTGCCTGTCCGATATGGTCAATGCTGGGTATTTGCTGCTGTTGCCTGCACTGGTAAGAAAATAATGGTTTTGTTAGATATAGTAAATGAATTTAACATTTGCACTAAATATATGTTTCACTGGTTATTTCACAGTTAATTTGGGTACTCAGTATTTACATTGAAATTATTGCAGAAATAGCTTCTTATAAGCATTTTTAATGGATTTCATATTTTTAATTTTTCACTAGTGTCTAGAGCTCTGGGTATCCCCTGCAGAGTGGTGACCAATTACTATTCAGCCCACGACACCAACAGTAACCTTGTGATTGAACGCTATGTGGATGAAAATGGAGACCTAATGAACACCAGCAGAGACGCGATTTGGTATTCTGAAGTCTGAAATGATAATTGTTAATTTCCTAGTAACTTGGATTCTATAACATTTTACACACAGCATATAATTCAAGATGTCACTGATGTCAAAAGAAAGTGATTATTTACAAAAACGCTCTATTGGCTGGAGTTTTTAAATCTGTAAGCTTTATTTAATGCAGATTCAGATTTCATTATCAAGTACATTAAGTTTCATTTAACAGTATACTTATACCGCAGCTCCCCAGTGCTGGTAGCACTCATGCAGCCCCAGACCATGATGATACCACCACCATACTTGACTGTAGACAAGAGACATTTTTCTTGGTACTCCTCACCAGGACATCATCACGCATGCTGGTCATTATCTGAGCCAAACATATTTATCTTGTCATCACAGCACATGTTGGATTGTGGCATTCTGTTGAAAAGTACCAAGACAACTGTACCTTGGCACAATCAAGTATGGTGGTGGTATCATCATGGTTTGGGGCTGCCAACAGTGGGGACTGTAGTTTGCATAGACTGTGACACTCTGAAGCAGAGCATGATCCTTTCACTTCAGAAACTGGTTCGCATTGTAGTTTTCCAACATGATAATGAGCCTAAACACACCTCCAAGATGACAACCACCATGCATGAGTGCTGTTGGCACTGGGGAGCTGCACTATTCATATGTTGTGATATTCTGAAGCGGAGCATGGAAGTTTTCCATCACAATACAAACACATCTCCAAGATGACAACTGCCTTGCTAGTTAAGCTGAAGGTAAAGGAGATGGACTGACCAAGTACGTTTCCAGACTTAAACCCTCTTGAACACCTGTGGGGCATTCTCAAGCAGAAGGTGGAAGAGTGCAAGGTGTCTTCCATCCACCAGCTTTGTGATGTGACTTTAAGTTATATCAAAGTTTCATTTCTCTAGTGTGGTCCCATGAGAAGATATAATAAAATATTTGTAGAAATGTGAGGGATATACTCACTTTTGTGAGATACTGTACGTACAGTTCAGTGTCCAAAATAATAGCAATGTGTTTAAAAACATGAGTTAAGCACAAAATCTTTAGAATAGTTAATATGATAGTTAAGAATTAGTATAACAGAACATTGCACATGTTTTCTAAATCAAAACATGAAAAGAAATGTATATAATTTTTAGTTACTTTACAGATAATAACATAAATCAAGATTGGGCTGTTAAAAAATAGCAGTGTCTGCATTTGTCTGTACACAGTATAGAGTCAACCAAATTTGGGCACCTGCAACTGGTATTCAAGCTAAGGATGCTTTGACCACAACCCATTTCTTGGTTTTGCATCATAAACAGCATTTTTTATGTCACCCCACAGGTTTTCTATTGGATTAAGGTCCGGGGATTGGGCTGGCCAGTCCATAACCTCAATTTTCTTGGACTGGAACCACGATTGTGCTCCTTTACTGGTGTGTTTAGGGTCATTGTCTTGTTGAAACACACATTTCACTGGCATTTCCTCTTCAGCGTAAGGCAGCATGACCTCTTCAAGGATTTTGATATATATAAACTGGTCCATGATCCCTGGTTTGCGGTAAATAGGCCCGACACCATAGTAAGAGAAACAATCCCATATCATGATGCCTCCTCCAACATGCTTCACTGTCTTCAGAGTGTACTGTGGCTTGAATTCAAAGTTTGGGGGTTGTCTGATGGTGTCTACAGCCCTTGGACCCAAAAAGAACAATTTTACTTTCATCAGTCCGCAAAATATTTCTCCATTTCTCTGTAGGCCAGTTGATGTGTTCTTTGGGAAACTGTATCCGCTTTAGTACATATCTTTTTTTTTGTTTTTTGTTTTTAATCTATGGGACTTTGTGGGGACTTTTTGTTAATAGATTAGCTTCACACAGGCATTTTCTAACTGGTACAGTACTCACAGGTAACTTGAGACTGTCTTTGATCATCCTGGAGCTGATCATTGGCTGAGCCTTTGCCATTTCTGGCTATTTTTTGATCCATTTCAATGGTAGTCTTCTGTTTTCTTCCACGTCTCTCTGGTTTTGCTTTCCATAAGGCACTGGAGATCATTTTAGCTGAACAGCCTATCATTGTCTGCATTTCTTTATAAGTTTTGCCCTCTCCAATCAACATTTTAATCAAAGTATGCTGTTCTTCTGAACAATCTCTAGAAAGACCCATATTTCTCAGGCTTTCAAGGAAAAATGCATGTACAACATGTGCTGGCTTCACCCTTAAATAAGAGCCACCTGATTCACACCTGTTTCTTTACAGAATGATTGACCTCACTAATTGAACTCCACACTGCTATAGTTTTGAACACACCCCTTTGAATTAATCATTCAAATACACAGATTCAATGCAGATCATAAATTCTGTGTAAGTTGGTTTTCTAAGAATCTACTGCACCAACTGGTAAACTGTTTCTTGTGTGGCTATATAATTTATACCAAAATGATTAATCTGGATAGTCATATTGGACTGCTATTATTTTGAACACTATGTATGTCTGTGTGTGTGTGTATGTTTCTATATATATATATATATATATATATATATATATATATACTGTATATGTACAGTACTGTAATACTCTGGTGGCTTAATTGTAAGACCCAGCTGTTGGAAATAGCAGTTCTTGAGGGCCTGGTTATACATCCCAGGAGGGCCTTGCAATGTGAAGTCTGGCTAGTGCTTATATAGTATCTCTGATGAACTGGCCCCTGACCAGGCTTTACCAGACTGTAAACAGCGAATTCAAATCTAGACTCCAGATTCTTGTCTGTGACCCTAGCCTGCCATTTTTTCACATTTATAAATCCCATCATTTAAAATGTTTTCCAAAAGTAAAAATATATGCTAGATTTGAACTACATTATACTTGTGAAGAATATTTTTTTATTTGCTGGATATGCTGTAAATAAATGTGTTCTATAATCCATAATAACCATATGGTTAATAACCAAAAATAATGTATAAATAGATTTGTGATTGGTTTGTGTTTGATTGAACATGGTTATGTAATATAATGTAATAAAAAGGAGAGACATGCATTTTTAAATGCATTTATATGGGTGATATTTGTTGTTGTAGGAATTACCATTGCTGGGTGGAGAGCTGGATGACTCGCCCAGATCTGAAAGCAGACTTTAATGGCTGGCAGGCCAGTGACCCTACACCACAAGAGAGGAGTGAAGGTAAGCACATTCCTGTTTTTCCCTCCCTTCACAAATAAGGCTTTTATGCACACTGCAACTCCACTGTAATGCAACAGTGGACTACAAGATGGATATGGACTTTGAAACCCAGTTATTACACACCCATTCTTATCCAAGAGACCTACAGAGCATGAATGACCTGCCAGTTTGAGTGAAAAGCATGGAATTCCTGTCTCTAGTAAATAGTAAAGTGACATTGAACAATCATATTTATTAGCTCATGTGTAAATAATATATTTGTTAGCACTGCAGAGGTATTATAAGTACTGTTCAAAGTTACCATTAGCATACACAGTGGCGGAAATAAATATTTGGTCCCTTGCTGATTTTGTAAGTTTTCCCAATGACAACGAACAGTCTATAATTTTAAGGGTAGGTTTATTTTAACAGTGAGAGATAGAATATCAAAAAGAAAATCCAGAAAATCA
>JAVSBU010036265.1:0-14407 GCA_033118015.1 Loricariichthys derbyi
AAATGATCAAGAGCTATCCAAACAGAGTCCCGAGTAGTGGTCGACCCTTATCACAAGTATAACAAGTTAACCCTTCTAAAAAAGGTTAATCAACCTTCTTTAAAGACCTTCTCAAAGGAACGGTCTTTTTGGAAGGGTAGCATGCAAGAAACCAGTTTTTCAAACAGGAACAGGGTGAAAAGGCTACGATATGCTAAAGCTTGCAAAGATTGGGATGAAGATCAGTGGAAAAGAGGATTATGGAGCGAAAGATACAAGTTATATATGGTCATTATAGCATTGCTAAAACAACTAAGACTTGCACAGTACTGTATTCTGGCTCAGCTGAAATACTGCCATCTTACAGGACAATCAAGATTCAATAAGTAAACAGTTCTTAGATTAGTCCGTGAATACTGTTGATATAAGGTACAGTGATTCTTAGATGGATTCAGAAGCCCTCACAGAGTAATTAGCATATATTTGCAGTACAGCGGTAAATACACTTACATAACACGATGACGTAGGACTAAAGTTAAAAAACACGCTTCATGTCCACAACACATCTGCAGCTGATGTGAACACACTGATTATTATGGGGTGTGGACTTAAAGCACAAATAAGTAGTAAGTAAGCAAAATGCCAGTACCTACTGTTAAACCCACATGAGTGAATCTTTAATTTTTAGGATTAAAGGTTCATGCTAAATGCCCCAATTTATTGTGTTGCTTGAGTCTGCAGATAAACTGCTTTTGTGTCATTCTGATTGCTTACCAAATCATCATCTGAGATGTTTTCTAGAAAATGATCCAGGATTTAATTTGCTTCCCTTAATAAAACTCTAGACAATGAGTTTGCAAACACAGGGATTCCCCCATTATCTCTAATCACCTACAGTAATATGAGTCAGAAGATTACAAGCTCACAGTCACAGCTGCCTAGGTCTATTTGTCTCTCTTTCACACACACACACACACACACACACACACACACACACACACACACACACACACACACACACAAAAACACTGCTGCTGAATGAAACCATGCAAGCCTTAAATCAGTATACACCCTTGTGTCTTAAGATTAGAGGTCAAATATAACATTCTTATTGTAATTTTCTTAGGCGGGATCAACTAAATTATCACAATTTTTCATGTTGGTTTTAGTAGTGCAACAATTAATTAACTTGACTATAATTCTACATAATGACTAAACTACCACCAAATTAGTTGGTTACTAATTTAATACTCGATGACGTCTTCAGACATTTCTCACTCAGGCTAGGAATGTTTTTACATTTGTGTGTAATGTTAAGTTAACAAAAGTATGATGGACTTTATTGTGGGAGCATTTCACGTTTACCTCTGGGGAAAAAAGTTTTGCACTGTTTGTAAGTCCAGTATAGGAGCACCCCACCCCACGATTTCTCTTTCGAAATTCATGTTCTCTTGATGGAGTTTGAAAAGAGACACAGATATTGTTCACAGTGAAACTGTTCACTTTCCAAATAATGTTTATCGTTTACGACACTGAGTCATTGACTTAATGTCAAGCCCACAGGTGCGTTCAAATTTGGCAAACATAGGAAAACATTGGCAAATCTATGCCTTGAGATCTCTAGACCAAGAGTTTTCACAAATATTCTCCACTGTTTGCTGAATTTGAACGCATCTTACGTTTATGAATGGAGATGTCAGCATCCACGCCAGACTTGCTCAGATTAGCACAGGCAGTCTGGCGTGGACCCAACGTCACAGCTGAGCCCAGCGAGGTTTCCGCGTCCTGCACATGCGCGGCTAGTGATCGTGGGCATGGACATCAAAAACCTCGCAAATTGGGTTCAAATTGGGCTTTAAAAAGCGAGTCGCATGAACCAAACTTCGCGGGCCATTGGTAAAGGTAAGATCTTTCTACATCTGTACGACCGTACTGGTTTGCCGCAGCTTGCGTAGCCGGTGTGGGGCGTTAGACGAGGTTCTTAGTTGACACATGGTTTCCACCGTTATACACTAGGCACTTCCTGAGCTGGTGTGTTGCATCCTACATATGCTGCACAGCCGCGGGATGCGCAGTGGCTGCACGCACCAGTCTCGCACTTGGTGCCAGAGAAGGTGAAGCACGAAGGTACCACCCTTCCTTTGTCGAGGGAGGGTGAAGCAAGGTCAGGAGGCCTGAGGTGACTGTCAGGGTGTAATTCGTTAGTGAAGGGACAGACAGCTGCATCTTTGCCTCCCGACACCCCTCGGTTCCCCCCACTAGGGCATCCGGTGCCCTCTTTGCACCCTGCTGGCCCTTGCTTGGGCCTCCCCTTCATCCCTGTGGTTTGCCATTTCAATACTTCCGGCTGTAAAAATGGTCTCACGCACTGTGGTTGGCCGGACTGGTACGCCAGCCTTAAAACCGGGTCCACTTCACCTTGGACGTCTTCTACTTGTGACACGCACCCTAACCCCGTCAGCCTTTGGGGGTTAGCTGTTTTAGACTCTTTTGATATTGTTTTTGCCATTGTTTCTTCAGTTGCTTTATTTATGTTTAATAAAGCCTACCCTTATTCATGAAGCTGTCTGCTTCTTTGGGTCCTCCTTTTTACACCTTGCCCCCCACATTGTGACTGGTTTACTAATTTGGTTTTGTTACATTTTATTGCTGCTACTTTGCACATCATTGATATTAAGCTTGGACAGGAAAAATATATTGAACTTTTATTTATCTTTTGTGTTAGCAGGAAAGTTTATTAAAACAATGAATTTTTGAAGGTATTTATGTTTATCACATTTAGTTAGCAAATGCGACAAAACAGAGCAACCAAACTAATTTCTCAACTAATAAAAGCTAGCTTCAAAAAAGAAATCGCAAAGAGTACTTTGCAAAGAGGCTAGATTTTAAAACAAATTTTAATAATGTACCCTTCAACAAAATGTAAACAGTTTCAAAATGTAAATATCACCATGTTCTCTGTCCACATTTCACACTGTATTAATAATAACAATATAAAAACCTGGACTGGCAAACAAAGTAGTACCTGGTTGCTAAAACGCTTTGGTCTGTCATAAAATGTTTTTCAGTATGACAGGTTTAGAGAGCGCTCTGTTAAGGCAGATTATGTAGACATCTTAATTATTCACAATCTAGTATCATCATAACGTCTTTGACTTCACCTACAGGGTGGAACAATAAAGTGTATGTGAGTGAACACAGTGTTACACTGTTAGGCCACTGCTGAAGCTCTTTCTCAGGTACACACTACTCAGGAAAAGGACATCATTTGGGATGGGGCCCTTACGCATCTGTTATTTCCACAATGGTGTGTATAACATGGTAATACCTGTGTAAAACCTTCAATCTGGACTCCTCTGTAACTGAGCTCCTCAAGCTTCTCTTAATGTGTTAATATCAGACTGTAGGACAACCACATACAATCTTAAATACAATTTATGTGTTTTGTGTGTCAAAATCTCTACTGTACGCCGAAGCAACAAAACCAAACCATCCAAACAAGAAGAGCATTGCCTGATCAAGTATAGGACTCATCATTATTACTTAATGTGGAAGGCATGTAAGACCAGGGGATCCTGATAACAAAAGAATACTGTATATTCAATAAAATGAACCAGATATTACACCATGCACAACCTAAAATTTTAACCTTGTGATTCATCGTGTCTATGATGCTCAAGGTAAAACAGCTGAAAGTTAAATAAGCAGCACTGTTCTCAAACGTTTCTGTGCACATTCATTAAAGATTATCATGTAGCATATCATTTAACAGCAGCCTAACAGTAACAGTATTGCTATATGTTTGAGTAATGGTCTAACAGTAACTGTAATGCTAACAAAACCTCAAACATTAACACAAACAAAACCACCAACAGTGACTTACACTAACGAAACGACTAAAAGTACCTGTAACACTAACAAAACCACCAATGGTAGCTGTTACAATAATGATACCACTAAGAGGACCTGTAACACTAACAAAACCACAAACATAAACCAAAGCCCCAACGGTAACTGTTATGCTAACGAAACTACTAACACAACAGTAACTGTAATACTAACAAAACCTCAAACATCAACATGAACAAAACCATCAAAGGTGACTGTTACACTAACGAAACCACTAAGTCTACCTGTAACACTAACAAAACCACAAACATTAACAGAACCACCAACAGTAACTGTTGCAATAACAAAACCATTAAGAGTACCTGTAACACGAACAAAACCACTAACAGTAACTGTAATGCTAACAAAAGCACTAACTAACACTAACAAAACCACTAACTGTAATGCTAACAAAACCACTAACTAACACTAACAAAAACAATAACTGTAATGCTAACAAAAGCACTAACAGTAACTGTAATGCTAACAAAACCACTAACTAACACTAACAAAAACAATAACTGTAATGCTAACAAAACCACTAACAGTAACTGTAATGCTAACAAAACCACTAACTGTAATGCTAACAAAACCACTAACTGTAACACTAACAAAACCAGTAACTGTAAGTGTAACAATAACAAATCTAAGAACAGTAAAAAGCCACTAAGTACACTAACAAAACCACTCACTATAACTAAGAATAAAAAAATATGAACAGTAACAATGACAAAAACAAATACCATAACTATAATCATAACATTGACAAAACCAGCAACTGTAACTCTGACAAATCGTAAACAATTACAACACTAACAGTATCTTCAACACCAACAACAATAAAGCTGAAGCATTAAGGCAACACTAAACAGTATCATAGCACTGTTACTGTAGAAAGTCAACAAAACAACTAGAAGTAACAGCAGTAGTAAAAGTAAGTGCATAACAGTAACACTATACTGCAGACGTCATTAGGTTTTGTGAAATCAGTGACTGGCGCGCACAGGCCTCGTGAGATTTCAGTAACGGGTTACAGTAACAGCAGGCAGAAGGATCACATGAAAACACGCACTAAAAAGATCTAAGCAGTTCCACGTAACTGTTGCTGTAACATGTAACAGGTTTCCGAATCCTTCAGAGAGTTTAATCGCGTGCGCGCACACACAAAAACAAAGCTCTGTTATCGGAAGGTTTTAACAAATCTAAATTAGGACCAACTACGACGCTGTAACGTTCTGGACTGTAACGTCCCTTCTACCGTGTAACGGACTGGCGAAATAAAGCATCCGCTCTTCACTATCCGGAGTAATGGAACCAAATCTCCCTTCATACCCGCATCGGATTGCGCACCAGCACTTCTTGCACAAACGGGTAAAAACAGCGCGGTGTTAGTTCTACCCGAAAATATCACCACAAACTTTTACCAACACGGGAAAGTTTTCGTACCTGCATTGGATCAGCGGCCATCTTGCCTCTCCACTCCGATTCCAAAACTCTGCGGAGAAGGAAGGGGGCTAGAGGGGCAAAAACACCCCCCTCCCCCCAAAAAACACCAAGACTTTGTTTTCTTTCTTTAATCTAAAAGGCACTATCCTACACTTGCTAACGAAGCCACGGGAAAGCCAAGACATCGACAGAGACCCATTGCCAAACTTTTTGCGCACTCCAATAAGCGGCCGAACCCAGAGTGTGCGGTGCGCACTGAAGCTGCTGGGACACAGCTGCTCTACCCTACATGTGGTTGCCAGATTTTCCCCGCAGTTCATGCTGGGTTGCCAAGTTGTTACGCAGAATATATTTTCCTGAATGTTTCACACGCCCGAGAAAGCCCGTGTGTAGGCAGCAAGCGTAATCCTCATAATCCTACATTTAAAGTGGCACATTTTCCAATAAGACATGATATTTCAGTATATGTTTCTTATACCAGTTGTTTTTGACTGATCACTTGGATTCCACTTAAAGTTCAGTAATAACAAATTAATATAATACTACAAGTGTGTGGAGTTTGAATGTTTTTTTCCCCACGATGGATTGGCACCTTGTCTAGGGTTGTTCTCCTCTTGTGCCCTGTGTTGCCGGCTATGCGTCGGCTTTCCTCGTGACCTTCAGTAGTACTAAATGGATAAGACAATAAATGAATACTGTAGCAATAACATAGGCAGCACGGTGGCGCAAGTGGTTAGCTCTGTCTTGTTTGCATGTTCTCTCCCATTTCTGTGGGTACTCAGCTTTTTCCCCTTATTCCAAATATGTGTCCGGTCATTTAGCATCATAATTTAGCAAACCTGGGCGACAGTGTCAAGAAGAAACCCTCTAAACTTTATAAGGATCAGAGTCTGGAGTCTATAGTCTGAGTCTTCTCTCAAGTCTCCATTCACAGGTCTGAGTCTTGAGTGGCCACCTCTGACGAAACACTGAATTATCACACAGAAACACAGACACACTGATAATACATTGTGAAACACACATTTTTTTCCTCCCAGGTAAACAACTATGGCATTTTCCTTTTAAACACCTTTTATTCAGGTGCAAGATGGGTAGTAGCCTAATAATAATGATTTTGGCGATAACAGGTCACAAGTAAGATGAGAGCATAAATAGCTTAATCAGCTTAATCAGACGAGGATTCCCTCATACACAGATACTGCTGAAAGCACAGATTGATCATCAGTCTTAAGTGTATTAGTCTGGATATTTGGAGTCTGGTTGCGAGCCTCGGCACGCTGAAACCATTCAGCATGCTAAACTAACCATGGGAGCACCATTTGTTTGTACGTCGGGTGAGATTCCAGATTTTTACAAAGCAGCGAGGGATAATGGAACTAAGCTGCAGTTTTTCTTATTATTCATAAAAACCTATATTGCAGAGCTACCATGTCCTTTGAAACCCTGGATGAATGATTACCTTGGATGTTGGTGTCACCTATGTTTTATTTGAACATATTTCCCAAAGTGCAGTTCCTTTGTCTGTGTATCTATGCCCCTGCTGCTAATATTACAGATTCTGTCAATTTTTTATTTGAAAAGAGGCTATGCAATCTCTGCAATTTTAGATCTGCAAATTTAGATCTACACATCTGAACGAATTATTAACAAGTCGGCTCAGTTACACGACCTTACAAAAACACTAATGGTACATTTTGAAAGCCATTCAAACCTTTCTCATCTAATTTTTTTCTCCTGTTCCCCTGGTGAGGATCATCTGGAATACTCATTCATTGGACATAGACAGAAGAGACTTTTACAACGGAGCATTATCTCAAAGCAGCTTTACAAATATCTAGGCCAAAAGCCTTAAATTAGTAAGCCTGGAGTGAGAGTGGCAAGGAAAAACCTTCTATATGTGAAGGGAATTTAGTCGACTGGACTAAACAGCTGTGTAGCCTTAAGAAAACCACAGTCTGCGAGGCTAACCGGCAAAAACTGCTTCAGTTTGCTAGGGAGCATAAAATGGACTCTTGAGCAAAGGTGGTCATGTGATCTGATGAGTCCATATTTATCCTGTTCCAGAGTGATGGGTTTATCAGCGTAAGAAGAGAGGTGGCTGAAGTTATGCTTCCATCATGCCTAGTGCCAATTGTACAAACCTGTACAATGCCAGGATTCATCAGGCTCAGATTGTGAGAGAGTGGTTCAGGGAGCACGAGACATCATTTTCACATATGGATTGGTCACCACAGAGTCCAGACCTGAACCACTTTGAGAATCTTGGGGATGTGCTGGAGAAGGCAGTGGGTCCAAATCTCCATCATCAATACAAGATCTTGTAGGAAAAATTAATGGAACTCTAGAAATAAAAGTTGTGACATTGCAAAAGCTTGTGGAAACCACAGCGAATGTGTGCTGAAATCAAAGCTAAAGGTGGTCCAACCAAATATTAGAGTGCAAGACCTTTTTGTGGCCAGGCAGTGTGTATGCATTGAAATTTGCAGAAATATGTCATGCATTGGTTTGTTCCCTGAAAAGAATGTGCAGAAAAAACATTCAAACAAGTTACTAGTCCATCACCTTGGTGACTCAGGTTCAAGTCACATACAGACATATGGAAACTTTCATATTAATATAAAAACATTGACACTTGGGAGCTTGAGATTCGAGTCCTGATGGTGCCTTCTGGCCTGATTGGGCATCACATGTAGACACGATTAGCTGTGTCTGAGATAGGATAAAGCTCTCAGGGGAACATGGCCATGCGTTACAACAGCAGATCCTACTCAGCTTAATAAATAAGATCAAGGCACCGTCTTATTGGCGCCATCTGCTGGTAAAAATGCAAAATGACGGCACAAAGTTTATTAGAAGGCTTACTGCAAAATACAGAACAAAGCCACCTCGTTTCAACACCCATTACCAAATTTTTGCAGCTCCAATTACCATATAGATAGACTTTCTAGTTCTATAATCACAGCCTGTAGTTCATCTGTTGCTTTCCATACTCTTGTAGCCTCCTTTAACCCTGATCTCCAATGACCTGGACCCCCACAGAGCAAACATTGTATGGGTGGTGGATCTTTCTGACTCTGACGTAGTGTTGTGCTGGTACAAGTGGCTCAGACAGCAGTGCTGCTGGAGTTTTTGAACACTTTGTAAGACCTATATTATACCTTATTATACATTATACCTTGCTATGCATCTTAAGACATACACTAAGAAATTCATTTGAATGCTCTTAAATAATTCTTGTAAAAAAATTTAAGAGGGCAGTAAAACTGAGGAAAAATATCAAACCAAGCGCTCAAAAAATATTAGCAAACAACAAATGGAGGTTATGGTGGAAAAAACAGACAACAGGAAAAAATCCTTATTTATAATAACTAAACTGTTTAAATTTAGATGCTTATTTTAACTCTTACAGCCATCATAAGGTTAAGAATGTAATGTTTTCAAGAATACCACTTACGCTTAGAAAAACAGATAGATAGAGTTCTTTGAAGAATAACATTGTTTGTAACTTTTCTTTTGTCATTAAGAAAAAAAACAATTTAAGATTTTCTTTCTTAGGACTTTTTCATGAATCTGATCCCGGTCTTGAAGAAATGCATTGATGGCACACTTAAGAGTATTTAACAGATTATTCTGTGCCAATAAACATACCTGTTGTGTGTGCTCTGTATTCTTTAATCACATAGTGCGAGACAGGACACACACAGATAATAAAGTCATTCGGAGTCTTTCAGACACTTTGAAAAATTTAATGTACAAATCAGAGGGGTGGAAAAAACCCCATCCAGCATGACATCAGAAATCAGCAAGTACAATGAAAAAATACAACAACAAATAAAAAGATACACAAGGGATACACAAATCTCATTATTAATCAATATCAGAAAGCCTAAAGTGATAGAATTCATTCCAATAATGAGTGCTGTGTAAAAAGCAACAATTTATTTCCAAAATCAATAACAACCGATGCATCAGCAGATTTTGATTAAGCGATTAATAATTTACCCCCTCTTACCCCGATCAGGCTCACGGTGACCTCTGGAGCTCACAAGGCTATGGTAGCACTGGGTAAATGATCCCCACCTCCTGCAGGCACGGCCCAACTGTTTCTGTTTCTGCCCGACCTGGCTGGAAGTTGAAACCAGGACTTGAACATGGATTGGCTAGTGTCAACTCACAACTAAAAAAAAAAACAGTATACTATGAGCTGATGAACTCTGATTAGGTATTTTATACTAACATTAAACTGCGATCGGTGCATCCACAAGTAAACCAAAGTTCCTACAGCACAATCTATAGCATAAATGTTACAGAACAGCATTCAGCTTAAAGAGATTTCAATTTAAATCAAAGCACTCCAGAGTTTTGGGACGATATGAAGTCAGAAGTCGAGATTGTGGTGTGGCTTAAAACTTTATGGGATGGTTTCTGTCGCAGCAGGTATTTCTTCCAACCCTGAGTTCAGCAGTAACACTGTAATAAACCATTATAGCATAATAAACCAAATATGAAATAATCACACTTATATAAAGATCAGTCAAAAATAATCAAAAACAATTGCAATTATTTAAATACCACAATACATCACCTTAGATCAGCCACACATTTTTGAATTACTGAAGACTTAAGCCTCAGTTACACCTCATGTTTATCTGTGAAATTTTGCAGTGATTTAAGTTTCCTCTCTTATCCAGACTGACTCACAGTCTACGCAATTTTGGCTTAAGTGTCCTCCTCAGGGGGCCCAACAGTGGCAGCTTGGCAGAGGTACCTTAACGGCTAGGCTACCACAGTCCCATCTGCCCTTGAAGGCAGAAAGACGAGTGTTCAGTAACATTGCAAGATGCCCTTTGCAAGGCTTTCAAGTTATGCAGGCGCCAGGCGCATTTTCCACCTACTCCACCACTCTGCGCCGTCTACTTTTTAATTTAAATAGCGCAATTCATATATTGCCCGCTAGGTGTCAGTCATAACTCATGATAAGGTACCTGCTACTCCAAACCAATTTGAAAGCCCTACCTTTGGAATATTGAGAAATCAGGCTGGATAACATGGATCATGTTGAGTTCATGCAACTCGAGTGCATGCCATTATTAGAGCAAAAGGTGGAACATAAATACTAACCACTTCTGAAATGCATGGGTTTTTTAATTAAACTTTTTTACTCAAATTATGCTGGTAATAGAATTTGTACAGTGAAAACGTATTAAATTCAAGAAATATGCAAAGCTTAATCATTTTTATGAGCCTTCTCAGACTGTATATACTGATTTAAATGACTGAACACCACTTTTTCCTGGTCAGGGTCATAGTGCCTATCCCCAGAGAACACAGGATGCAAACGTAAGCATGCCCTCACTGGCCTTCCCTCTCTCTTTAATATAGACTTATAGCTATTATTCATGTGATCCCTAATCCGATTCAAATGCACCTTTCTAGAATATTACTTAAGCCTTATTTGTACAGAATGCTGATTTTAGTCTGGTTTGAACCCATAATCTCAGTAACTCAGTGAGGGAGGGGGACCTTAGACCAGTTAGTGCCTCTCTTCATTTTGAGACCATTTTCTCACCCCTACAGTGAGGAACCACCACCGCAAAAAACCGAGCTACATAAACACAAAGCTCATAAAGGGTCTTTTCTCATCAAGCAACAGAATGAATGCTTATAGGGTGCACACAGATTAAGCCCACGCTCAGATTAAATTGTCTAGGACTAAGACTAATCCTGGTCTGACAAGTCAGAAAAGATAAGAGGTCTAATGAAAATTAAGCTGTGGTTTCTGAACACAGGATTCAGTTGATCATTTTGTAACAGTTTGGCTGTTCAAGGTCCATCCTGGTCCTAGCTGAGCACAGATCTGTTTATCCAGAGAAATTTAAAATAGATACAATATTACTAACCAATATGGATTGAAGAGTCAACAAGGGTTGGCAGAGGTGGGATTTGAACCCTGGACCTTCTGATTCATAATCCAGCAACTTAACCGCTAGGCCACCACATTCCAACCTGTTGGACTTCTGAATCCTGCACCTTCTGGTTCTGAATGTACAGTATCCTGCAGATTAACCTCCAAACTACCACACTCCTGTCTCAGACACATGTCTCACTCATTCACTTTATCCGCTTAATCCTGGACAGGGTCTCGGGGTGCAGAGCAGGGGGCAGGGAACCACCCTAGACAGGGCGCCAATCCATTACAGAGCACACACTAAGGTCACTTTAGTGTAATCAATTAACCTAAAGCATGTCTTTAAACTGTGGGAGGAAACCGGATCATCCGTAGTACACCATGCGGACATGGGGAGGACATGCAGACTCCACACAGAAAGGACCCACACCACTCTACCAGGGATCAAACCCAGGACCTTGTCACTGAGAGGCAATAGTGCCAAGCACCAAGCCAGTCATTGCACTTGTCTTTAATAAACTTTATTTGAAAAAAAATTGTCAGGTTCAGAAAAACAAGCTTCAAATTAAAGGGGGAGGATTTAGAATTCACATTCTGCAACATTCTCACACGTTATCCTTCATTTGCTTTTCAACTTGTCAGCTTCATTTCTGCTGCCAACTACAGAAGTGCTGTTTAACGACCAGTCGGTCAATGTCCCTTTATTTTAATGTCAGAGGATTTAATTATAATAGGAAATAATTTATTCGTAACAAGCTGTAAATGATGTTCAAATGTGTATTTATTGGAATTGCAGAGCTTATACTTTAGAGGGCGCTGTTGCCTGTGTAATGTAGCTATGTAGAGAAAATAAACTGTTCTGAGACAAATATAGTGAGATGTCTAACCGAAAATACATCATCTGGGACTGCAGTGGCTTAGCGGTTAAGGTATTGGACTATGGAACAGAAGGTCCAGGGTTCAAATGCCACCTCTGCCAGCTGCCCCTGTTGGGTTTGTGAGCAAGGTCCTTAATCCACAATTGTGTAGATTGTAAGACTATCAATGACATTAAAGCAATTCTGCTAAAATGACAAATATAAACAGTAAGTGCATGTCCTATTGTAAGTAGTACTCACACTACCTGTCTATTCTCTCTAACCTATGCCTATAGAAACTGGTTCACATTCTCTTTTGTCTTTTTGTTTCTAATACTGTCTCTCAATGCATTTTTGGTTTCTGTCAAACAAAACGCTCAGTCATTTCAATCACTAATCAACCACTAGTGTTTTTAGTGTTAGCACACATTTTTCTCATGAAAATACCCTGGCATTTACACTACAGTAGCATTAAAAAAAAAAAAGTGACTATTTAGGTCAACGACGGTCATCAAGAGCTATAAAATTTTACTCCAATCACCAATTATACTTGTCCGCTCGATTAGCAAAGTAAAACAACAGCACACACAACAAAATCACACAGTACGACTAAGTGTAAGCGCACTATAGAAGTTTGTCTTTAAATACAGACTATGAATTTCTGAATGCTTCCAGAGAATTTCAGGATAGGCTCTGAATTCCTGACCAGGACAAACTGGGGAGTAAAATGGGTTCAGAATTTGAAGCAGCATTAGCTATATTTGTTAAATAAACTAAAATTGAAATGCAAACATATTCATTTGTTCTACTGTTGGTTGGAAAGAAAAGATGCCGTTAAGTACCAGTGTAGAAACGTTTGTGTACTAGGTTCAAAAGCTATAAAAGAATTCGGCAAAGTTGAATTGTAGTGATGGTGGTGGTAAAACCAAACCAAGAGGTAGTCATGTCATGGCACTTTTTGTACTTCATCTGCACCAAAATGAACTTGTGTCATGCTTCTACGCTGTTGGGCCCTTTTCTGACTGAACTGAATTTATCACACAGCAGAACTTACATCACCAATAACGCAAGCTGAACAACAGTACCTGGTCTCCTTCAACTTCCATTGTGAGAGAAATGTCTTTATAATGAAACCAGAGAATCACAACCAGGAGCTACATGATTTTAGGGTGGAGCTCAAATCCCAGAGAAGCCACCCTGCCTCCTCGGGCCATTAAGAAAGACTGAATGCAGAGCAGCTCTGGGCTTAGATTGGATTCTGGCACTCTTTAAACCAAAGTGTCTACCAAAGGAAAATGGAAACAAATCTACAAGTTTTAAAACTCCTCCCTGCTACGATCAGCTGTCCCACACCGATGGGAGTCTGAGTCGGACGGATCTCAGAACTGTGCATCTCCAGTGATTGTGACAACAGTGAACCGGCACCAGAGGAGCCCTCGCTTCCCTTTCACTCAGGTGGTTTTAGGATAGATTTTCTCGTAGAAAAAGTTCTGCGGCAGCAGGTAGAGCTCGCCGTCCTTCTCCCTCACGCCGTGGGCACGCACAAACTGGAATTGCTCGAGCGCAAACTCGTAAAACTCGTTCTCCATCTTCCAAATGGGCGACTGCTGCAGCCTGGCGATGGATTCCTTGGCAGGTGGCTTCTTCTCGCTGGTTTTTCTCAGGTGAGATTTCTTTCCTTTAGGAGGAGAAGATAGACATCGGTGACACCTCTGTCACAAGCACAGAAAGACCTGCCTCACCACAAACCCTTAAATCCTAACTCGAGATTTCATCTGAGGATTAATGCTTATGAGAACACTGATCATCAAGGCCTCATAAGAACAAACCTGGATTGAGGTTAGTCTTGGATTAAAACTAATCCTTGTTTGTAAAAGCAGCTATTGAAGTGCTGACCAATCAGATTTAATGAGATGTGTTACTGATTAGAGGTAACATATGGTTTGTATATGAGGCTTTTGAATATGTTGATCTCACAGGATAAGAAACGTAAAGTATTTTTAAACTGCTCAAAAAATGATCCAGTAACTCATGACACGTCTACAATAAATAAACAAAGACCTAAAAGAAAATTTGTTTTTGCAGAAGAGTACTTTTTCGCAAGATCTACTAATGTTCTATTTTCTAAACTGGATGTCTAGAAGGTTTCTAAACTGATTGCACAGAAATTAGGTTAAAATGTTAGACTGGGACAGAAAAGTGTGAAAGTAATTAACAATCGTAATTGTTTTTTGCTGTGCCAGTTAGGATTTATATACAGTACATGCCAAAAGTTTGGACACACCTTCCATTCAATGCGTTTTCTTTATTTTCATGACTATTTACATTG
>JAVSBU010036370.1:0-14407 GCA_033118015.1 Loricariichthys derbyi
TAGCCTCACTGTTCCACCTGTCTCCCTCTCATTCACACACATGTACTCCGTCTTGCTACAGCTGACTTTCATTCCTCAAATACAATGTGGCCTCAAAAACGGTGCTTAGATGAAAAACTGGCAGCAACAAGCACATGTAGTGTAGTAGTGAAGTCGTAAAGGCTTTAGAGAGCAGATCTGATAAAATGTGTAATCAAAAGGACACCTCTGGTTATCTGGTTACACTGTGGTTATTGATAGTGAGGAACATCTCAGGGGGAACCTGCAGGATCTGCACACACTCCTCCGTTTCACCCAGGCAGAGGGCATCATCGCCTGGTGTGTGCCTTCACCACGGCCGGTTTGCCTGAACCTGACAGGATGCTTCTGTTATACACAGCGGGATATGAAGTGTTGCCTTTGTGTTGTTGATTAAGGGCAAATTGGAGAATGTTGAGTCTGAGCAGCCACACACTGGCCGTGGGAACCTGACCAGAATAGTGTTAATTCATATTTTCCATTTCTCTTTCTCTCTGTCCTTCATTCTTCCTAAGCTTTGCTCATCCTGTTTTCTCGCTCGTCTCTCAGTGCAGGAAACTAAACCCCGTCCTCGCCACTTCCCCTCCGTCTCTTTGCTCAGACAGTCATTGAAGACACTTGTGGCGAGGGAACAATTTTCTTGTCCTCTTATCTCAAATGGTCCTGTTTCACACTCTGCGCCTTATTAGAAAGATTTAAATTCCCTCTCGTGTAGCCTAATTTAATCCGAGTGCACCTCATCAGCAACAGTTAGATCAGCTCATTCTGTGTTTCGGCTTCTATCAACTGCTTAAAGCTGATGCAGTACGAACCATTTCACCGTGATTCCTCTGCCCAACTGTGGAAAGCACTAATACACTTAATAGAATTGCTTTTACCATTCAGAAAGTGTTTTAAGTGACTTTTTAAAGTGGATTTACCAGTGATAGAATATTACATGCAGTCCTGGTTTAGTTGTGTAATGAGAACTCACCACCTTACAGACCCGCGTTTGTGTCCCGGCATTACCCAATGGCCAAGTCAGGCATCACATTCGGATGCTGTTGGTTGTATCTGAGATGGAGGAGGGTCCATAACATGGGGGGAAAATTATTATTGTTTATGGGATATGGCTTAATACGTGCATAATTTTAAAAAGTCTTGAGGCATCAACCAAGGGTTATTTGTGCTTTAAAATCTTCAAATATGTCTTTCTATAAGGCTTTTTACAGTAGAGCATTGACTCAGACAATTTACATTTATCTAGATCCACAGCCTTACAGTGGCAAGAAAAAAACTCCTTAATTGTGAGGAGGAAAAACCTGGGAGGACCAAAACTTAATGAACCCCAAGCTCATTGACATGAAATTACTTAAATAATACATTTAAAAGATTGAATAGGTAAAATAAACAGAATCTAAATAGAATAAATAATAAAACAATATAATAATATTTAATTAAGGGACAAACCGAAAGATAAAGAATAATAATAATTAAGGAAACTAATACAATGAAGAATAAGAATAAAGAATAAACAAAGAATATAATAAAGGAAATAGAGAATATAATAGAAATAATAAGAGAAAATAAAAATAAATATAATAAATATAATTGATAATATAAATACACTAATAAATGAAAGTAAAAATAATAAAATGAGAATAAAGAATGTAATTAAACTGAGAAAATATAATCAAATGCATAAAAAATAAAGAATAGAAAAATATAGTGAATATATGAAATGAAAGAATATAATAACAGAAAATAAAAGTGTGGAATATAATACAGTTGTGAATATAATGAAATGGAGGAAAAGAAAACAGAATATTAAAATATAGAATTAAAAATAAAGTATGTAAGAAACTGGACAATGTAATAAAAATTTAAAAAAAAGCAAAGAATATAATATAGAAAATAAAGATTTTATTCAATACAATTGTGAACATAAGTGCAGAAAAAGAATATAATAAAGAAAATGGAGAATATAATAGAAAATAAAGATTATACTAATTAAAATTGGGAACATAAGTGTAAAAAAGAATATAATTTAAAATTTGTAATAAAATGAAGAAAATAGCCATAAGATAGGAAATAATGTAATAAAGAAAAACATTATAAAGATAAGCTTTAAAGATAATATAGATTATAATAAAGCAGTTTCACATTGGTGAAGGTACTCCAAAATTTAACAAGTTCAAGTTCCAGCTCTTTCATGATGGAAAGATTGCACTGATCCATCATGTATATGATTAAAGTTTCCACTGAATCTTAAGAGCTGTTTTAACGTTGCACTATGTACGTCCTACAGTGTCATTATTATGTCCTGTAATTAAGTTTTTATTTAGTTTTTGGTATTGTTTTATCTGTGATGCTCTTAAATGACAAAGAAATCCAAAAACAGGGTATCCAGTTTCCAAATCTGTTAGTTATGTTAAAGCTAAAATAACTAATATTTGCCGAGTTAATACTGACTATAATTCTATAATTCAGAAATGTGACTGATGTTTTAACAGTGGAGTTCTCCCTCTGTCCTCTAGGAGTGCTCGGATACACGCCGAATCCTCAACCGGTCCTTCGATAGCTGTGTGGGTCAGGCTGGACTCCTCACCCAATCAGAAAACCCTGTCCAGACACCCATGGTCATGAACAGCATGTTTACAAGATCTGTGGGTGAGTGATGGAGTGTCTGCATGCAAATTTATACTTACACAGACTTAAATTTTATAAAAGCACTCTTTGAGGGTCAGCAAAAATGAATTTTTCAGCAGAGATTTTTGCAGTTGTAAGAAGAACTAGATGTGTTAAAGATCTAGTTCTACTGTAAAGCAGAACATTTAAAGTAGTAACGAAGAACTACCCGTTTTTGTTTAATTTAGTGATTTATTCATAAAGAAATAGGCTTGGGTGTTTCTAACGATAGTTGGATGATACTTTTGCAGTGTATATATTTGGTCTAAAGTATTCAGAAGTTCTAAGAATCTGATGTTTCTGTTTATGTCTTGCTTTTCTTGTCATAACGCACTTTTTTTGGATTGCTAAGTGTGTTTTTGTGCTGCTGCCAAGGCTAGTTTTAGCTTGTCGTGCACAGCTGACTGTGTTTGTCCTTTATATTCTCCACGCTAGTCAGTTCACAGATGGTGAAATGTTGGCTGTCGAGCTTTTTTTTAATGGTGCGAAATGCCAAACCAATTAAAACGTTGACTGTGAGACTGGTGGTGTCTGTAGTTTGTCTCCTAGCGTGGTTTGTTCACTCTCTTTTTAGCTTCAGTCATGAGCTTTTAGGTAGAAACCCAGCTTGTTTGAGCTCGCATCTGCTTACCAGAGGTGACGCCCAGCCCATAATAACAGTAATAGCCATAATAGCCGCCCAGGTCATAACATGCAGGCTAGTGTGTCAATCAAAATCCTTTATTCCATGTGTGACATTGGTAAAAGTAGATGCATGGAATGCAGGTGTCGGGTAGGGATTTTCCCCATAAGAAATAATAGATACAGTGGTACCTTGAGATACGAGTTTAATTCGTTCTATAACCGAGCTCGTAAATCTGTCAACTCGTGTATCAAACAAATTTCTCCCATTTAAAATAACTAAAATAGATTCCAGCCCTGTGAAACATCCTCAAACCATCCTAAATTATGAAATACACATTTTTATTTAAGAAAATAAAAACACACGTATAATTTACCAATGCATAACAAAATATATGAAATAAAAGAAAAAAAGTTTTATTTAGTACTGTATTCTTACCTTGGAGACAAACGAGTTCAGCTAACAGAGATGAAAGTCAGAGGTATTGCAGGCACTGTAGACATGTAAACTAAAACTGCACTTTCTTTGCTTAAAATGAAACCACAAAAACTTAATTATAAAAAAAAAAGCACTTTCTGAACTTTAAACTTAACCTAAGCTTAACATTACGTATTTTTCATTTAATCATCACCTGTTTTTGCCTTTTTGGCTGCACTTTCAATTGCAGGCCTTTTCTAGAATAAAAATCTATCCAAAGAGGTTTGCTTTTACCTGCCTTTTAAAATGTTACAGAGATGTGATAAATAAGTGTCATTAAAAAGTTCTGAAGCACGACCAGTCAACTTTTTGTGGGTGTTTGTTTAATCGACATCATTCTCTTCTTCTTCTCACCACTGTCCTTTACGCTCATTTCTTCAGCCCCATGATAGCACACAAAAATGATGCAAGAACGAGTACAGCGTATGAGATTCGACTTCATTCTGCGGGTGACAAGTGAAAAATGAGAGATGCTGGTGTTGTGCTGCCGATTCTGGACCCGTACACCAACGCGCCAACTAGTGGCAGCTTCCCAAATCACAACTCGTACCTTGAACAACAATACGGACCAAGACACAGCTCATATCTTAAAAAAAATCATATGTTGGGCTGCTCGATCTTAAGGTACCACTGTATTTGGTTCCCATTATCTGAATCGGTTATATTCTGAAACAACCTTCTTTCAGCTAACATGCTTTAAGTCCCTGCTTAGGTTCTTTGCCCAAATGTGGATGCAGCTCTGTGGGGGTGCTCCCACATGTTACTCCTATTGTACTTGGATGAGAAAGTCCCTACGCTTGACGTGGGGAGTCACGTAGTGGGAGTGATGATTGCTGGGAAATGTAGTGTGGAAAAGCCGTGGTTGTCTTGATTTACGACAAATTTAGTATACGATGGATTTTTCTTAAACGTGTCCCCATCATAAATCTGGGAGCACTTATAGTTCTTAGCCTTTGAGTTAGTTTGCACCCTGTCCATTTGCATTCTGGCTCCAAATGCACCACTTTAAGATCCTAATAGGAGGGCACATTAAGTCTGAGGTGTTGTGAAACCTGTTCTTTGAGCTTAACACGAGCATTTGGACCTCTGCCATTCCTCGCTCTGTCCGATCGAGAATGCTGCTTATGCATTTCACATTTCATAAACACATTTCCAATCTTTTATTCCTCTTTCTTTCTCTCTGCCTACGAGCTGGATGGAAGTGATTAAAGGTAAGGTCTGATCCTCTCACGACTAACTCAAAGCGAACTCTAAGCAAACAGCGCAACATTTTATTCGGCTTTACTCGGCTCCTGACCTTGCAATCATTATGTTAATGATATGATTTTTTATCTGGGCCATGTTTGCAAACGCACCGCAATAACGCTGCCTATTTAACATAGAGAATAACAATTTCAGATGCATACTGTTCTCTTCAAAAGAATGGCACGATTGTGTTTGTTTCTCAGGGCCTAAGGCATGCGGGTTAATAAAGTGTGGGTATACACACACACACACACACACACACACACACACACACACACACTGCTAGAGCTGTAGAAAAGCTAATGACTGCATATATATTTAAGCACCTACTTCTCATTTAAAGCCCAATCCCCAGGAGGAGCCTGTGCAGTTTTAATCCTGTATATTAGTAGTCCAGGAGGTTTCTGGAAGGTCATGTGAGTCAGGACGAATGAATGTATTTGCAAAGTAACTTGTTTATGGATTCTTATATGGCACTTTTATTTTTGAAGTAACTTTCCTAACTTGTTTGCTTTAATGATGCAACTATGCAAAAATATTCTCCCAGCTGCAGAAATCGAATTTGAAGTTATTTATCAGGCCTTAAGTGACTGAGTGAATGTATAAACACTATTGAAGAGTAAAATCATGCTTTATAACAGTGGCTGCACTCAGGTCGGGTTGTAGAGAGTTATTCTTAGGTTTGTAGTTAGTAATTAGTAATCCGCAGCAGCTCACGCGTGGACGCTGATGCTAAAAAAAATGCCTCGGCATGACAGAGCGCTTTCTGTCTTAAATGGCCACTCAATTGTGAACTGTCAATTCTGCTGCTGCAAGGGTGAATGATGCAAAAGCTGGAATATTATCTGCAATATGTCTTATTAGCTGAACCGGTTTGTCCTTGTTTTGTGCAAGAAACAATACTAACCCCCAGTTCAGCTGGATCTCCAGGCCGTTACCTTCAAACTGTCAGAGATCGAAAACGGACTTAAATACACAGAATGCATTAGAAGATCCAGAAATCTGTCTGAGCATAATGAATCGTGCATGAAAGTCATTTTCTTAAGTATGGAAAGATCCAGTCAGATGCTTGCTCAGGATCTGGCGAGGAAATCTGGCACTGATGTGAAAGCTGCGAGAAGTCACGAAGAAACGATTTTACAGGCTTTGCTGCAGCAATGAAAACAGTTCTGCAGAAAGAGGACAGGAAGGTGCAAGGCTAGAAAACATGACGTGAACGAAAACATGAATGTACGAGTCCAAAATTTGGGAGTTCTGGAGCAGAGAGATGTTTGCTGATCTGAAAATGCTCTGTATCATTTTTATAAGATTTATTAGCAATTTGTGGTCTGATGTGTTTGTGTGCTCAAAGTCAGTTAAGGGATAAAAATACAGATAAAAAAACAACTTTGCTGTATTTTGAAGGGGGAAAAGCATGAGAGGATTTTCTTGTGGGCCAAAAATAAACAAAAGGCAGATATTTAAACAGAAAACGGCTACCATCAAGATTGTGATTTTCTACAGAACTTTCTCATTCTGTTAATCAGCTTCCGTTGCCCTTTAGTTACATGTGACATTGTAACCTGTGCTCCAAGTATGGGAATTTTGGGTTCACAGAGATGTTTTTAAAAAAAAAAAAAAAAGGTCTGAATGATTTTTAGAGAAGCTCGGTTACCATCTGATGGTGCATTTTAATTTGCTAAAAATCAATAAAACTGAGAAATGCAGGAGGAAAAATAACCTCTTGTTCCACTGAGGAGAAAAGAGTCGAGTAAAGGTTTTTTTTGTATTACAAACACAAAAAGATTTTTGAGCAGAGAAAATGGACAGAGGAGCCACGATCAAGAAGGAATTTGCTACAGGACTGTTTGTCATTCTATTATTTGATGTCTAATCCCATTATTTGTGCATGACATGGCAACCTTTGGTCTAAATCTGAGAATTTTGGCTCGCTAAGAAGTTTGTGTTTCAGAGTATGACCCGTGAAGAAGATTATCTTTGTTTTATTCTGTGTATATTGTCATGTAGGAATTCTGAGAGAGAGAAAATCACAGGGACTGCAGCCTAGCCGCCTAAACCCAGGAACACAGGGTGCAGAAATAAGCTTGTCCCAGATGGGACGCCAGGACATGACAGGATCCAAACATAATGCAAAGACAAAAACGAATTTTTTGAGAGAATTTGCTACAGGACTGTTTATTTTTCATTTAACATATTGTCCGTATATTTATGCATCCAAGACCTTTGCACATCAGAAAATGATCCTTAAAGGGGATTTGCTCTGCTGTAGTTAATCTGTAGCATATAGGTACTGGACTCTGGACCAGAAGGTTTAGGGTTCAAATCCCACCTCTACCAGGTGCTACTGTTGGGTCTTTGAGCAAAACCCTTAACCTACAATTACTTAGAATGTAAGACTGAAAAACAGGACTAATAAAGTTTATCTCTTGGCCCTAGTCATGCAAACAATGCAGACACACAAACAGATTTTTGGATGGAGAAAATAAAAAGAAAGCAGACACAATGAAGAAAGAATTTGCCACAGAACTGTTTTCCATTCCATTATGACTTCTAGTCCATTTATGGATAAGATGACACGGCAACCTGTGGTCCAATTATGTGAATTTCGGTTCACAAAGATGTTTGCATGTCAGAAAATGATCTGTAGAGGAGGCACATGCAGCTCTGTTATGGTCTGATGGTGCACTTCAGTCAGTTCGGAATCAATAAAGCTGAGAAATGCAGAATAAAAACCATCTTGTGCTACATTTGGTAGGAAAAGAGCCCTGTAATAGTCCTCTAAACATACTGTCAGAAAGACTTTGCTACGGGACTGTTTTCCATTCTATTATACAACTCCTAATCCCTTTTTGTCATGACATGGCAACCTACAGTCCAAATTTGAGGGTGCACATTTAGGTTTCGACTGTGTACTTTTTGTTCAAAATCAATAAGGCAATAATACATTACAAAAAAACAAATGTGTTGGCAGGGAGGTCCAGTAAAGATTATCTGCAAGTTCCATAATGATCCTACAGATAGCTACAGAACACTACATAGTTTTAGACTAGAGAAATGCAGCTACAGTTACTGTGCAAAGACCTGAAAAAATTCATAAATCAAATTTATGAACAGAAAAAAACAGGAGACGAAGATTAAAAAATAAACTGTACACGGGTGTCCTGTTTAATATCCATATGTATGGATGTTAGGCTATGGCTTAACGACTATGATGTGTTCTGCGAAACTGGACGTTATGCGATTTGGACAAATTGATTTTCTGTGTTTTTGCACACACATCTGAAATTGATGAAAGTGTATAAGTGCAGTTACACCCTGTTTTAAGATGGCCAGACTTGTATTTCAACTCAATGACGGTGTGAATAAACATTCAGCACACATTCAGCTGAAAGCGTATTCTGAATTTAGACTTTTCCTGGGCAAGCGATACCAGTACGGTACTGATGAAGTTGGCATTGTGTGATGTAGGGAGTCACGTGGTGGTGGTGTTGAGCGGTGGGAAATGTAATGAGAAAAACTCATTGTTGGGAAATGATCTGGTCAGACTGAGAAGCGTGCAGAAGCTGTGAGAAAAGAGCATGTTTAACTCTGGTGGCTGCGTTGCAAAGATGCGGTACTTTTAAGCCGCAAATAGAAACTAATTCTTGAATACAAAGTGACTAACTGTCTCGAGATCCACACAGCTGCGTGATAGCGCCTGTCATTATCATGTTTGTACTTAAGTAATGCAGCATCAGCCAAACGTCACTTAGTGTTGAATACATTGTGTTTAATAAAAGTTTGGTAAGGTAATAAATTGGATTCAGTGCAACAGTTTAGCATTAATTGATTGTGCTAAATTGTCCCAATTTGAGTATATGAGATTAGTTTCGATGTAACCTTGTGCCTGCGGTTAAATTAGCCATCGGTGCTGAAAGTGACATTAAATAAACACAAACATACGTGTGTGTATATTAGTAGTTGCTAACATACTAGATATCACTTATTAGAGGGGGCATTTGTCAGGATGTGGGGGGCAAGGTGGTAAGGAAGACCCACGTGCAGACAGCTTCATGAATAAGGGTAGGCTTTATTGAACGTGAAATAAGGCAACTAAGGAAACTAAAACAAAACAATAGAAACAAACAGCAAAACGAAACCAAAAAGTCTAAACGGCAACTCCCAAGGGTGGATGGGGCTATGGCGCTCAGCGACGACTAGTACACATCCGAGGTGGTGGACACGGTTTTAGGGCCGGATGTACTGAACCAGCCAACCACCACGAAAGGGAGGTCTGAAAGAGGCACAGCAGGGTGCAGCGAGGGGACAGGCCCCGAATGATGACCCGCCTACGGTAGCAGCTAACCTGGTGTTATCCCTGTGTGGACTCTCTAGATCTGCAGGGGGTACCGAGGGGGTTCGGGCAGCGCAGAGTACAGCTTTGTCCCTGCTCTAACAAGCTACACCCTCAAATCACCTCAGACCTCCTGGTCTTACTCCACCCTCCCTCTACAAAGGAAGGGTGGTACCTTCCTCCCTCACCTCTGCTGTCATGAGCAAGACTGGTGCGTGTACCCACTGCGTATCCTGTAACTGTGCAGCATATGCGGAAAACAATGTACCAGCTCGGGACGGGCCTAGCATGAACAGGTAGAAGCTGCAATTAAACACCCAGTCGAAAAACAGCCCACACCGGCTACAAGCCGTGGTGAACCAGTATGGTCGCCGAGCCGACAGATGTAGAAAAGGGTCTTCCCTTAGTGACTGGCCCACGAGGATTGGTTTGTGCAACTTGCTTTTATAATCCGATCACAGCTGAACCCAATATGCGAGGCTTTGATTATCCGCGTCTGCCATCGCTAGTCGAACCTGCTCGGGATGTGGAGTTTGCTGGGTTCAGCTGTGACGTCATCTCCACGCCAGGCTGCCCGTGCTAATCGGGGCAGAACTGGCATGGATCCTAATAGTGTCTACATACTTTTGGCAATGTTTTGTAGATGTAATGCTTTACTACAGCATCTAAAGTGAGCAGTAACATAGTGTAGGATTGCACGTTGTTTGATTGTTTTATTATGGTCAGTAGTTTGGTGTTGTATCCTGACCTCTTCTCTCTGCGCTCTACTAGCTTTATACACAGAGAGGAGATGTTTTACCAAGCTGCTGTTTGGTAAAGATTTGGTAGCAAGACTTTAGGATTAATAACCCCGCTTCAGCTCAATGAGCTATTGATCCATCATCTTCAGAGGGAAACGTCTTATTCCAGCTCTGCAGCTCCACGTCTCAGCTGATAAATAACTCTGTTTAGGAGTGTGTGCGGTGGCCTGTGTTTGGAATACATAGTAGTTTGGAGGGACTGGAGCTTTCGCTCACTCGAACCTCCGCTCATCTTTAATAAAAAGTTATGTTTGTGAGCAGCTGATGAATCACCTCACCTTCTGTCACACAAACAGATGAGCTGCTGTACTAATACTAATAAACAGTCATCGCTGAGCAAGCACCATTATGAGTAACGCAGAACATCCTGCGCTATCAGTTTAGCTCTGATGTGATTTCCAGCAAAACAGAGCCACTTCATCACAACGTCTCGTGTAGCACTGACCATGCAAACCAACTTTAGCATATCTGGCTCATCTCCTAAAGCAGTATAGCCCATCTTGAGCACCTTCCTCATCCAAGGCTGCTTTGGTTGTGCCTTTAAAATCTATAATTTTGTTTTTCAAACCACGATAAAAACTAGAGCTGCACTGATGGATCGACCATAACCTGTGATCTGCCATTCAGTTTTTATATAACAGTTCCTGGTCAAATTCAATTCACAACAGCACAAACACAGCCCCACATGAATAGCACAGCAATTTTATGTACTTGAATTTAGACTTCAGTATGCATGTAGCCTACAGAGCTTTAAACATGGCTCAGCCACTCCCTGGTTTGTTTGAGACCGGTGCTGACGCGTGTTGATGATAAGCGTTTGATTCCAGTTGATTTGAGTGCTGCTTCTGAGGGAGTAGGGATACTAATGAGGGAGTAGAAACACAGGTTAAAGCTAGTGCAGATCCAGGCACAAGCCAGCAGCTCCTGCTATTTTTCTTTACCAGTGAAGACGTTTCAATTAAAAGAAAATTTGAACAAAAATGTTTCTGTATGATGTCATTTATATTTGTTGGACAGAAAGTAAGTCTGAATCAGCCAAACATGTATTTTTAAAAAATAGAATCAGCCAAAATTGGCCAAAATAATCGCAGTCAGTGCATCTCTGATAAATAATACATTTGTAGGTAAGCTTTTAGTGGTTGCTAGATTCATGAATTTTGTTTCTCTTTCTCCATTTGTGCCTTGTCAAAGGCCCAGTCCAACTCGGGGCTAAGTAGGGGGCATCACTGCCCAATCAACTTCCCTTCCCTTTTTGTGTCTGCACATAACAGAAGCCACTGCCAGAACTCAAGCCCAGGTTATAGCCTCTGTGGACTTGTTAGCCCTGGATGGGACGCCAGTCCATTACAGAGCTTAGCATGGCTTGGGGGCTAAAATATTGCAATGGGGGTTGATCAAATTGCTTCTGCAAAATCTGTGTGCCCTGAGCAATTAATTTATTATAATATAAATTAACCAACATCACACACTGATAGCTTCTTTAAATCAGGTCCGGAGTTCATTGGGTTTGTCAGCTCTTTCCATCGTAAAAGGCTTGGATTGCTGTTTGTTTCAGAATATGCCTGTATTTTAGCGTCTTGAAATTCCTTTACTATCTTTCCGAGCAGCCGATCAATCAAGTATAACGTTACTGACAGGGTTTTTGATGGGAATTTTTAAGATTCTTATCCGATTCTTCTTTTCCTGCCATGAGTTAAGATAAACTAAAGTAAAAGCAGTTGTCCTAAATAATGGACATAATTTAGATGCGTTTTCTGTAAGAATGCTTCTTAAGAATTTTTCAATCCAGTCCAGTAGCGGTGAGGCTTTTTGAGAAATCATAAGCTGTCATTTTTAGTGTAGTTGATGTTGACAGCTTGCCAAGCG
This sequence comes from Loricariichthys derbyi, assembly GCA_033118015.1. Lineage (NCBI taxonomy): Eukaryota > Metazoa > Chordata > Actinopteri > Siluriformes > Loricariidae > Loricariichthys > Loricariichthys derbyi. The sequence goes on from JAVSBU010036370.1 coordinate 12,029, forward strand.
CCTCTGAATCCAAAGCATTTGTTCTAATATTCCTGTCGTTGGACTCGAGATAAGCGATTCCTGTCCTGGAATTATTATATACTGTTTGTTTTTTTATGCGGTAATCTGATTTAAAAAAATATATATTATTCTTTACTCAAAACAAAAACAGAAGCATCGAAGCTTTCTGGGGCTTAAAATGTAGGCAGAACAGCTAAGCATTTGTCTTGCAAGATAAACAGTCAGATTGAGAATAAAATCACAGTATACTGTGATATATACTTTTACCTCCGGTCAAAAGTTTCAGAACAAAAGTTGATTTACTTCTCTCAATGTAGTTTGAGGAAAACAGTGAACGATAAAAACAACCTGTAAAATCAGGAAATCTTTTTGTTTAACAAAACGGATCTAAATTTTTGACTCGTCAGTGGAGCCCGATTTAAATGGCTGAACATCGTTCAATGTTCTTCCAAACAGTGAGGCAGAAATTCCCACAAATGTGGTGTTGTGCTTGATGGGGTTTTAGTTTTTGGGTTTTAGGCCATTTCAGCAACTAAAGTGCTAATACTCATTAGGTATTAAGGGGCCGTTAAGGCGTGTGCCAAAAATACCCTCAGATTTCATGTTGTTTACCCAAATTCTGACCTGACCATCCAAAGGTCGCAGTAGAAATGGACTTTTTCCAATCCTCCCTTGTCCACTTGGGAATTGTAGCCTTAGTTGCCTGTTCTTGGCTGTTCTGTAGCCCATCTGATTCAAGGTTTGATGTGTGAGTTGTTAGTTTTGAGATGCTCTTCCATATTCCTTGGTTTTAACGAGCAGTTATGATCACGCTCCTCTGCCATTGAGGCATTTTTCTCTTTTTCGGACCGTTCTCTGTAAACCCTACAAGCACTGTGCATGAAAATCCCAGTGGTTTCTGACAAACATGCCACGTTCAAAGTCAAAAAGCAGTTTGAACTTCAGCAGCCTGGCTCGATCGTGTCCACGTTCCTAAATGCTTTGAGTTGCTGCCCTTTGATTGGTTGATTAAATGCTGGCTTTAACGAGCAGTTAAGCAGGTGTGCCTAATAGTGGATGTATTTAACACAATAAATCTCACGGTTGTGACCTGTAAGGTTTACGTATCCTTTTCTCGTATTTAGTTAGCACTGTGGCATCGTCTGCATAATGGCGCGTTAATAAATCAGATTAAATCCTGTATACAGACGCTCACTGGTGTCTGTTACAGAGTAGAGGACTGTTTAGTGTCTGCCTGTTGCTGGGGAGAGGAGATCTTCCTCTAATCAGTTTAGGCAAATGGACCTTAAACTAAGCTCTTGGCCTTTTTTGTTCTCGCCGCTGACTTACTGCCTGTCGTTTCTTTGCTCTTCATCCTCATTTATTCTCGCATGTGCTAAACACACCGTGCTAGGTATAAGGTGGGTAAAGAAACCCAAGTCCTCTCCAGCACTCCCATTATCCTGCCTCCGAATGATCATTAACAAAAGTGGCGAGGTGACCGTGCCCGGTTCGAAATATTGGTGACATTCGTGATAATGGCTTGTTTCTGAGCGTCTTCCAGAGCCGGGCTGTCACCTCTCACCCAGACGTCACGCTCTAACCCCTGACCCTCAACAGCCGTTGTTTAAATGAAGCTGCATTATGTTCCACACACGGCTCAGCTAGCAGTGGTAATGATGGGTTTTCTGTGTCCTCTGACAGTTTCTAATGGGGGTTATGGCGAAGATGAAGCGTTCAGTCCTTACAAGCAGAACGGAGATGTGAACGAAGGAGTCAGCCATCAGCCCCATCACAGGTAACTATCAACCAGACTAATGCTGTGCACAAATATATAGTTCTAAAAACAAATAGGAAAGTGTAATAGAGCACACATCGGATTTTCTGTACTGTTATTAGGAATAAAGTGGTCATAGTAAAAAATCAACAGTGGAATGGTCCAACAAGAAATTTACAAGCCTCCAAGTCTACTTTATCTTAAGATGTTTCATGTTGAAATATTAAATTGGTATATTTGAGTCTTTCCGCATCATGTGTCTAATGTGCACACGTTAACGTGAACAATTGGTTTTATTTTATTTTTTTCCACGTTTCTTCTCATTCTTCAAAACATCTTTATAATTTCTTTGTTCCCTGGAGTCTTAAGCATGTCTCACACATTTAATATGCTCAAAATATCACAAGGTTCAACCACCTACAGCACCTTCTCTAAACCCTGTCCCAATCATCTCTCAGGAACGCTCATTTTCAGCATATGCTGCCCAGCCAAAAAAGAAATACGTCCCAACTGTGGGGGCGGAGTTATGATCTGGGGTTGCTGCAGTTCTAGGTCAGGTCTAAGAATGAGGTCAGCTGATACCTGAATATACTGAACCACCAGGTTATTCCATCAATGGATTT
>JAVSBU010036469.1:0-14406 GCA_033118015.1 Loricariichthys derbyi
AGAGTAATTTTGTACATTACCTGTTATGACCAATAGGTGTCATTATATGACCAAGTAAAGTAAAATGTGGCATTACGTCATGGACATGTGATACACTGTTGAGCATTTTAATTGGCCTATTTCCATTTCCATGACATCTTTGTGATTGAGATACAAACAGCCCAAAAACAATGAGCCCTGTGTGCAACCAGTTGAACTTGATCTCTGCCGTCCTCTGCTTAGGAGGCAGAGCTAAATTTGCATATTTTCCTGACCTTCCTAAATGCTTAACCTGGATTTTTGCAGGTAAAGCCAGAAAATGCTTATCTCGGTTAACTCGGCCGCAACCGTCTATGTGTGAACATAGCATAACTGAGCAATTGCCTGGATTGGAAGGCTGTATCAAATCTAGGGTATTCTGGAGAAGGGCATCTGCTAAATGAATGTAAATTTCAACTGTACTCTGAATTTTGAATTTGAATTTTTTTTTTACTGTAATTTTCAGTTTTCCCCGGGAAAGGGGTACGATCCATTCTCACACTACACTGCTAAAAATCACATGGTAGAAGTGAAGAGTGGAGAGAAATGTAGTAAGGAAAAGCTGCGGTTGCGACAATAACCATTTTTGTATTTCTCATTCAATACGGCATTCAGTAAAGTACATTAGATTCAATTCTTTGTTATAAAATAAGCTTTATATTAATGATTTTGCACAATTGTCATGCAGTGTAAGTCTTTGAAACAGGTTTAAGACACTCTTCTCTTCTATATGAAGGAATATAGAGAGTGATGAGTGCTGGGAAATGTAGTTAGGAAAACCTTAGTCGCATTTAAGTGTGTATAATTTAGGCTCCACTATGATATGTACAGTGTATATGAACTATTTATAATACCTCAACTGTGACTTAGATACATGCACAGACAACCCCGACACACACACACACACACACACACACACACACACACACACACACACACACACACAATTTCAGCGCTTTGCACACTGTATTTCTGCAGGGGAAGAAAATCTAGTTGTATTTGATCTGCAGACTGCTGAGACCGATTGCTGATTTGGACAGACATGCCGCTGCTCATTCAGTATGCAAGAGTGCCAGGTGCAAACTGTGGCCAAACCGTGTGACCCAGTTCTGTTTGTCAAATGCCCTGACAGTATTTGTGATATTAAATTAAATGCACATTATGAATTGTACAAACTCTAACATTATAAACTGAACAAGGGTCTGGAGTACAAGTAAAGAATGGAACCTCAACCAGTTGTGCAATTTCTGTGTGCATGAAGGCATTTCTTCCATGCAGATCAGACATTCTGTCTTCGTGCTGTATAAGATCTGTGACTACATTTTTGCCATATGTACAGGCTTGACGTGCTGATGCCATCAGCTACAGCTCTATTTAGTCTTTTGCAAGATCGTGTGTCTGTCTAGCTCAGATGGGAGTCTGACTGGATGAACTTTGTGTGTTGGAGTAGTGGAAGTGGAGTTCTGAGTAAGGAAAATAAGAGTGTGAAGAATGGTCATAATTTGAGGTTTAGCTGTACAGCCTTTTAGAACGCTATCAGTTCCAAGATGCAGAGAATATGAGCGGAATTGATGGATAAAAACAGACTTCACATGAGTGACTCTGTCACAGCTGAACCCAGCAAGGCATCCGCGTCCTGCGCATGTGCGGATACGGAAATTAAGCCTCGCAGATTGGGTTCAACTGCCACCGACAACAAAAGGCACCATGGGAATCAGTCTGGGGCGGCCCATTGTTGTGTAAGGTAAAACCTATGTCTGTCAGCCCGGCGACGATGCTGGTTTGCTGTGGTTTCGCGTAGCCGGTGTGGGGTTTTAGAGAAGCGTGGGTTAACGTTCCAAGCTGGTGCCTTGCAGCCCGTATTTGCGGGATGCGCAGTGGGTGCACGCACCAGTCTCGCTCGTGGTGCCAGAGAAGGTGAGGGACAAAGGTAACCTCCTTCCTTTGTAGAGGAGATGGCGGAGTAAGGTCTGGAGGCCTGAGGTAATTGTCAGGGTGTAGTGTGTAGGCGAGTGTGTCTCTCCACCACTATGGACCCCGCGGTACAGCCTGCGTTCTCAGGCAGTGTCGGACCTAAAGGGTCCACACGGGGAAACCCGTAGGGCCGTTTATTTCCCTTAGGTGGGTCACCGCTTGGGCTTCTGTCCCTCGCTACACCCTGCCATGCCTTGCTCGAGCCTCCCATTTGTCCCAGTGATTGGCTGGTTTGGTACATCTGGCTGTAAAATCGGGTCCATGCGGTGTGGTTAGCCGGATCAGTACGCCGGCTGTAAAACCGGGTCCACTTCACCTTGGACTGGTCCTAGTTGATTTTGCATGCCCTAGCGCCATCCGTTTATGATGCTAAATGTTATAGCAGCAGTTTCATTAAATACAAAGGTGCCATTTTGTTATTGTTTGTTTAAGTTTAGTTATTTCCTTAAAAAAAAAAAATCACTGTTAAAAATTAAACATCAGAATGGAGAAAATATAAAATGGAATTTGGGAAAAAATAAAACGGATTTTATAGGGCCCTACCTATTGCTTAGTTTCATCGACTTGTTCACTACAATATGGGATTAAAAAAGCGATTTTTTTTACTTTCAAACGTTTGATTTAACTCTACAGCACCCCATAAACTCTCCACAAATAGCAGATACTGTCCAACTGTCTCGTATCCTATTGCTAGATCTCATCGTACAGCCCATCGTTCTTAAGCACAGGTTTAATTGATTTCTCTTTGTTTATCAGTGACAGCTAGATGCATCAAAAATCGGTAAGAGAAATATAGGTCACCTGGAACAAAGAAGACCTTGAATATCTTTGTTCTATAGACATGTGCACTCTCACAGTATGTAGAATGTGGATCTCTGTGGTATGAATGTTTGTGCACGGTACCCATGATGTGGGAGTTTGCTGCCTTTGGAAGAAGAAAGGTGACGTGGGCAGGATCTTGTTTATGGTTTAGGTACCACCGGTGCTCTCTTGCTTAATAGGTGTGCTTTTCTTGCTTTATATGTGCATAATTTAACCACAGAAGCTTCAATCTGTTGGTTGTATAAATAAGACAAGATAAAGAATGGGAGAGAAAGAGATTCTATACACTGCTTAATATCAGACAAGGACAACAGGTGTCATTTATAGTGAAAGATATTTGCCAAAGTTTATATTGAGAAAGCAGAAATGCTCTTTTCTTTCCTAACATTAATATGAAAGGTTTCAATATCGGGAGATTACTCAGTGTTTCAATGTGGTTTTACTTTAGGTTATTATACTTATGGTTATGATCTTTACTATGATATTGACCACTTAACCCATATGTTATTTTACCAGATACATTTTCTGTTGTACTGTGCTGGATCACAGAATGGTTTATGGATATGTTTCTATTTGAGAACGATGTTTTGCTTATTGCAGAAAGCTGACACACCGCAAGGGGAGAAACAAGTCTAGTCTAATACCCCATTCTCACATAGGAAAAGGCTGTCATGGCACGGCCTTTTCTTATGCTTACTTGAGTTTACTCTGAGTGTCCTGGGCGTGCCATAGTTGTCCCTGGTCGCTTTTGTGATAACAGGAATGAGTGGCCTAAATACTACGAACCCTGGATCAAATCAAACATGTTTGATTTTTCCCAGGCTTGACGATGAGACCCACGTTTGTGCGCTTTGCCATGGTTTGATGAAGCCTGCCGAGGACGATACATTGCCTGCCGAGGCAGATTCATGGTCTATCATAGAGGATTTGTGTCATTTCAAGGATATAAATGCCATAGAAATGCCATTTTCATTGTTGGATACAAGTTTCTCCTCTGCGTTCATGAGATACCGGAGCGATTTATTCAAGCTGGTGTGCAAGACTGATCAACAGATACCGATCTCTGAGCTACCGAGCTCTGATGTAACACTCGCCAAATTTAGCTACATGGCAAACAAGTGCACAATATGTGGGAGTGTTCATAACCAGATTTTGTCAAATAAACGCATAAAATAAAGAAACGAACATCAAGTCAAGACAAAATGCATTAGTGACAGATTCTCAAAATTTGTTATTCAAATTATTTTATGCTTCAGGAAGTGACTTTCATTCAAAATGTGCTTCACTTCATCAATAAAAAGAAAAGACTCTCTTTATAATGAAACTTGCAGTGTTCTTTACGCACAAGTTCTTCCTCGATATATTCAGAAAAGCAAATTGTCTATTACGATAACATAATTTTATTGTATCCTGATAAATTTTTTTGTCATATTGCCCATCTCTCAATAAAACTCAATAGAAAAAATACATCTATATATGGGAAACGCTGCAGTATCCTGGCTCTTTAGCTTTATATAATGTTGTTGTGTAATTTGTTAAAAATGTCTGAAAGGCTGAACTCCACACGTGGGAGTTGCTCTGTATTTTACCATTTCCTGTAGATCCTGCAGCGTGCAGAGTTTATTCCGAACACATCTGGTTCTGATGATCAGATGCTGCTGAAAGCTTTCAGTGTCTGGATCTGATGCATTAGATTATATCTTCCACCTTGAACTTTGCAGGAGGCAAAATTAAGCCACCAAGCCACAAACCGTTTCGTACACTTTAAAGTAATGTCTCGCCACATCAGCATAAACCTACAGCCACTAGAGCTCAGACACAAAGGATTCCTTGAATGAAAGGTTAACGTAGCAGATCTTGGCATTGATTTTTGGGATTGGGGTTCCTATGTCAGTTATATTTCGAGTGCTCCATACATAAACTTGAACCGCTGTGATTTCCTGTCCAGACGGACCCACGACACCACGACACAATGGCCCTTTTTTTTCCCTCCAGCTGCAGCGAAAGTGTTAACAAACATGTTCCAGGCCGAAGAGCAAATCTGGTGGCTGGTACTGGAGCTTTGGGATGCATAACAACACATAGCACAACACAAAACCACAAATATGTCAGACAACTGAGTTTAATTCTGTGGAAGTGCATGTTCCTCTGTTCCTTTCACTGTTAACCATCTTAGCAGGTTTCCATGGATTTCCAGTCATTTTCTCAAGATTGTGTAACCTGATATGCTGTTACGTCTGAGCTACCTTGCTAAAGAAAGGGATTTCACAATTGTTTTCAAATTTGCATGAAACATTGACAGTTGTAAAAAAAAGGAACACAGTGTGAAGCATATTAATACTTCACAATATTTCAAAGCAAAAAATAAATAAACCTGCACTGAACGTGGCAGAGAGGAAGCACTAGTTTGAAATTTGACAATAAATCAAACCAAAAAACACCGAAAACAACTAAAAAACTGATGCCATAAAGAGTCACTTTTTGAAACAAAGGCAAAGCATGAATGATGGGCTTCAAAAACAGAAAAATATAATGAGCCAGCTTACCTCGGGTATGTGCTGATATACGTCACCTTTGTTCTCCCTGTATTTAATTGCAGGCTAAAACGCATCCGTTATTGGATTTTGTTAATTGTGTTTTGCTGTCAAGTATGGATTTCATGCAGAAGTGTTTGTCCTGCTGTGAATCTCCAGAAGTTTCCTGTCTTACTAATCATGGGGGTGCTAAAAACCTCTTCTGTTTCTTTGATATGATTATGAATCTCAGCAGCGTCCTGTGTGTGAGTGAGTTGATGAGGTTGTGATGAGGTTCCCAGAGGAGCATCACTGAAATCCTGTAGCTCCGCTGAGAAGTCTTCATTGTTCTATGTCACGACGAAGCTGTTGAGTGTTGTTGAGCGCAGGGTGCAGGGATGCCTCGGGGATCATTGAGGCACTGTCTCAGGTGGGGAAGGAAAGGGTGTTTCTGCTAATTGGGGTCCCAATTAATGAGCCAGATGGAGCAGATGGGGGAGTTTATTCTGATTTGAATTATACCGAAGTTGACTTGGCAGTAATTCAGGCATCACACAGGTACGGATGGCGGTGTCTTAGGGGGAGAGGATGGCTGCAGCAGCAACCACTGTTGACCCTGCACCATCCAGGGCATGCTTATACCCTCACCCTGTTACCCTGGATTAAATGGGGAACAAAAAGTTTGTCATGTGTACCGTACTCTACGCAAGTCCTGGGCCACCATTAGATTCGTAGTTTTATATAATGACCATTGTAACACATTGTCCACCATTATACCCTAAAATGTCAAACTTGGATATCCCACTCCATAATCCTCATTTCAACTGGGGTCTTGGCTGCTACCCTTAAAAACATCATTCCCGATCAAACTTCTGCAAACTATAGATGAATCAACTTGGCATCCTGATGAAGCTACCAGGTGCCACTATTGCTCAAGTGTAAAGGACAAATAGTTGACACTGTAGCTTATATTAGCTGTTTTTAGTTTTTAATACTGTGTACAAATTTCTGTATTTTCTGTTTGCATTCTAATAAAGGGACTGAGAAAGTTATATATGGTCATTATACCTTTGCTAAAGCAACAGTGTATCTAATGTAATGGTGGCCTAAGACTTTTGGACAGTACTGTGTATATAATTAATGTATATAATGTATATAATTATGATTGTGTAATACACATAATCATTTGGACCTGTGGCTTAAAGGTAAGAGCCAGCTGCTGGAAAGAGTAGCCCCACATTTAATTTCATTTTCAAAATATGAAAAATGTTATATTAACAGCATTAAATTATTAATCAGTTACCCAATCAATCCAGTTGCTTTCTATCTACTAAGCAGATGGTATAATAATTTAAGATGCATCTATAATTCTTATATAAGGTCATCTCAGCTATTCCTCAGTGTTCCACAGTTCAGGCATAAGGAAAAATAACTTCTGTTTATTATTTATTATAAGACTATGGAACATTTTACAGTTGGATGTTAGGGGAGCATCACTGGTAGCTTGTTTTTGTCATGATGTGGGGGGTGAGGCGGAAAGGAGGACCCAAATGCAGACAGCTTCATGAATAAGGGTAGGCTTTATTAAACGTAAAACAAGGCAAGTAAGAAGCAATGGCAAAAGCAACATGAAGAAAGCCCAAAAACTAAAACAAAAGGCCAAAATATGGCTAATCCCCGAAGGCCAATGGGGCTAAGGTGCGCGGTGATGACTAGGACATGTCCGAAGTGAAGTGGACCGGTTTTACGGCCGGCGTACCAATCCAGCCAACGACATCACATGGACCCGATTTTACAGCTGGATTTTACGGCCAACCACAGGGACGAAGGGGAGGTCTGAATGAGGCACGGCAGGGTACATCAAGGGGACAGACCCCGAATGAAGACCCGCCTTTGGTAACAGGTAAACTGGAGGGTCCCCGTGTGAACCCTTTATGTCTGGCACTTCTTGGACAACCATACGGACCACAGGGGGTACTGAGGGGGTTTGGGTGGTGCGGAGTAACAGCTACCTGTCCCTACTCTAGCATGCCACACCCTCGAATTACCTCAATGGGGCTAAGGCACACGGTGATGAATAGGACATGTCCGAGGTGAAGTGGACCCAGTTTTATGGCCGGCATACCAATCCAGCCAACCACATCACGTGGACCCCATTATACAGCCAGATGTACAGAACCGGCCAACCACAGGGATGAAGGGAAGGTCTGAATGAGGCATGGCAGGATCCATCGAGGGGACAGGCCCCGAATGATGACCCGCCTGCAGTAACAGGCAACCTGGAGGTATCCCTGTATGGGCCCTTTATGTCCAGCACTTCCTGGACGACCACACGGACCACAGGGGGTACCGCGGGGGTTCGGGTGACGCAGAGTAACAGCTACCTGTCCTTACTCTAGCATGCTACACCCTCGAATTACCTCAGACCCCCAGGTCTTACTCCATCGTCCCTCTACAAAGGAAGGGTGGTACCAACGTCCCTCACCTCCTCTGGCTCCATGAGCAAGACTGGTGCGTCCACCTGCTGCATATCACGTGCACATCAATGCACCAGCTTGGGACATGCGTGTAAAGATGGAAACCAGGTGTCAACTAAAACCACGTCAAAAATGCCCCAGATTGGCTACGCGAGCTGCCGCAAACCAGTATGTTTGCCGGGCCAACAGACGTAGATAAGGTCTTACCTTTATGAATGGCCCACGATGACTGGTTCGCACAACTCGCTTTTATAAGCTGTCCACAGCTGTACCCAATATGTGAGGCTTTGATTTTGCAGAGGACGCAGAAAAACTCGGTGGGTTCAGCTGTGACGTCAGGCCCTCGCCAGACTGCCCGTTTTAATCGGAGCAAGTTTCGGTTGCCTCCCACAGTCCAAAAGCATGATTTAAGTTAATAGATCATGCTAAAATTACCCCAGTGTGTGTATGAGTGAGCGAGTGTACGCCCTACAGTGGATTGACACCCTGTCTAGGGTTTTTTTTAATTTGATGTTCTTTTTTGGAAAGCATTTTTATGAACACTTTTTGAAAATGCAATATACATGTTAAATTTGAAATCTGCCAAACTCTATCATTCATGTTTTTGTTGAACAGATTCATGGAAAGCACAGATTCCTAAAAAGCAGGATGCATGCAAACAAATCAAGGTTCTGCCCTGATCAAAATGAACATGCTGGTCTGGGCTGTATTTATAAACAATAGATTTTCTTTACTGCAGTTAACATTAGAACCAGGGGAGTTCTGGGACTCCCCTGATTGTGAGAGTGAGAGAGAATGAGTGGAATGATAAGGCTTCCCTTACAGATTCATACATAATGTAGTAATGAAATGCTCACAAAGTGTCTACAATGTATTTTTCATTTTTCTTGTTGTATATTCAATATTCTCACTTATTGCAATGCTTTTTCATTAAACTCGCGGGGCAAAATCTCCTTTGAATCACCCGACACAGAACTAACAGATACTCACTGAAGCATGTGTGTGTTTATGTAGCTGATATTTTGAATATTACACTAACTGGACCCAGAGCTTTGAACCCATCATATTAAGCCATGCATGGCTGTAGACGGTGGGAGTGAATGGAGTATGAGTGGGTGTGGTTTGCACCGAGGTCACCTCTCATAGTCACGGTATTATTGGATCATAACATATCAGAACTTGGCTCGTTAGTATTAATAATTTGTACGGTTCTATTACTTGTGTGGGGAAATAATGCTTACGTATTCATATCATTGACTTCCAAGGTCAGCATTGTACATAATACTGTCAGTATGGCCTCAGTTGCCTTCCAAAAATATTATACACATTCATATGGGGATTTGAATGTGTAATATTGGTTCATTACTGTTGTGTCCCTCTGGAAATGAATAAAATTAAACAAAAACCATTCATTCTCAACATAACAGCATGAGGAGTTTCTTTTTACAAGAACGGCAGGATTTGATTTTACCGGCCGAATAAATGGGCTCGTACTGATTCCTGACTGCAGGTCAGCTCTCTATTGGTCTTACTGATTGAGTTCAGGATGATGAATTAGCTCTTGTAAAAGTCTTACTACAGGCCGACATTCACAAGCAGGGACAGGCTTTATAACCCACTTAAATGGCTGATTTTTCAGCAGCTGGTAATTCCTATAATGAGGCCAGTGTAACGTTTTGAAAATCATATTAATATGTGGGTGAAGAATGGGGCCAGTCAGCAGGAGGAGGAGGAGAAGGCCTCACTTAACTCTGTCATATTCACTTACTGGAGCACCTGAAAAAAGAAGGAAAATCCAACTCTAGAGCTTTCTCTCCTGATTTATTTAGCTTTTTGAGATTCACGGAACAACTACGACATGTGGATTATCTTTAACGAAAAGAATCACAGAAATTATGACTTGAAATTAATAGCACAAAGAAAAATGCAAACTTTAAAACAATATATTTTTAAATTAAAAACAGTCATTTTGGACTTAACCCTGCTGTACGTCTCGCTCTCATCAGATAGTACTGAATATAAGTAAAACCAAAAATAAAACGATCAATTTTCTGAAAATATACAAATACCGTATTTCAAGGACTATAAAGAGCACTGGATTATAAAGCGTAGTATCGATGAATGGGTCTACTTCCATACATAAGGTACATCAGATTATAAAGCGTATTCAGTGAAACAAAATAGTCAGATAAGTCAAACTTTATTCAACTCATTCACAAAAACTCAACATAGTTCAGTTGTAAGATAAAATACAAAACACTCACTTTTTCAGTTCATTCCTGTTCCACAAATCCATCAAATTCTTCATCCTCAGTGTCTGAGATAAACAGTTGGGCGATTTCAGCATCAAACATGTCCAAATCTCTCTCTTCATTATCCGAGTCAGTCTCATTGCTGTTACTTATATGTTTAGTGATGATTCCGCCCTTCATCAAAGCTCGAATAGAGACTGTAGAGACGCTTCTACGTGCTGTTCAAGCTTGTCCTCTTACTGTGGCCATCATGCTTTGTTTCCTCTGAAACTCTGTTTGGTTTTAATTTCAATATGTAGAGTAAAATGCTCGAGCAGTTTCTCCCCTAACACTACTTTGCAGCCGTGTCCCATAAAACAGCATCTAGACATGCATTAAAATTAAAATAGATAGCGTGATGGAGATTTCTCCAAGTGCAGATAGCGTGACCGCGGTAACTGTTTGGTCTTCTTTACTTGACACAGTTCATCATTTTTGCTTTCTCTACTTCCACACCATTGATTCATTAATGTTGAATTCTCTCACAGCTGCTCTATTCCCGTGTTCTACTGCATACCTGATAGCCTTGAGTTTGAAATCCACTTCATGAGCATGTCTCTTAATAGGCGCCATTTAGGGGTTCTAACAAACACACCGTAATAATATGTTGAAGTACATTACGTATTACTCCACGAGGCCCCTGAGTTCGGTAGCCGTAATGCTCCAGTCCATCAAGTGCTTCGGCTTCATTGCTTACCAAAGTCATTCTAACACATTTTGACAGATTTTTGCGCACCGTGTACCACATAAAATCGATCAGTAAGCACAACCAGAATTCATACATAAGGCTCACTGGATTACAGTAATACCTCGCCACTTTGCGCTTCAGCTATTGCGGCTTCACTCTTTCACGGGTTTTTATACAATATTAATGGGAAAAATAATGGGTTTTCTACTGAATTCGATCAGTGGATAATATATATATATTTTATGAATTTTTACATGAAAAAATCCCAAAATATATAAAGATATATTACAAATATTAATTCTAACTAATTATTAGGTATTACAGCGTTATTATTAGCTGTGTTTTATCATTTAAACCAGACCACTGATGTAATGAGTGGACCTGCTTCTGCGTGTTTAGGCGATTGCGATTAGGCGGTCTTTATTGCCACCTAGCGGCGACGCGCTGAGGCACGCCTAATTGAGTTCAGCTGGGGTTTAAAGCCTTAATATAGTGTATAAATACTTAAATAAATATACCGTTTCTACTTTGCGGATTTTTGTTTATTGCGGATGGTTCTGGAACGTATCTCCCGCGATAAACGTGGTATTACTGTATAAGGCGCACTATCAATTTTTCATCAAATTAAAGGATTTTAAGTGTGCCTTATAGTATGGAAAATACAGTAGAAACATGAATGCTTCTTAAAGCCTCGTTTACTTTTGAGTTTCTCCACGCTCTCAGTTCCCTGCCATCTTCGGAAATGACTGCCCATTTAAACAGGAAATACATCACGCTGCCACATAAGACAGTACAAAAGGATATTTTCGAGCCTTCAATTTCAATCCATCAGAATTTAAGTCAAGTGTGGCTGATTAATGTAAGTATTCAACTAAGTTACCAAATTACTAAGTTTATTATAATAATTTAAATAAACAGGTAAATATTAGAATGTAAACATTGTATCTCACAAACCTGCATTTATTTTTTAAATGAAGGTCCAAATCACCTTATAAATATCTCCTTTTCTGCTTTCAATTCATATATTTTTTGATTGCTGTTTGAACTAATTGCTCAGACTTGAATTCTACTTTAAATTTTTTTTATTTCTCCCAGCAATTAGGAACAGGTGCTGCACTCAGCTCTGTGCTTTTACTACATTATCACATTTTATGTTTGTGGTTCTTAAAGGGAAAGGATATTTTAAGCAGTCCATTAGCACTAAAGAAATCTGTCCTTGTTCTTATAGGATTTTCTTAGTGTATCTGCCAGAGCTTCTAGATAGATAGAATAGAGGGTAGAATCCAGAGAGATGAACATGGATCAGGGGCAGGGGTGGGTCGATCTCCTTTTACGAGCATGTTTAAACAGTTAGAGGCTGTAGGTTGCTCCCTGGTCTGGTTTTAATCTGTGAAGTAGGTTTTTTTTTTTTTTTGATGGAACTCACAGCTGAAATGCTACATTCTTGGATAAATTGGTGCAGCACTGGTCATTGATTGCGTTAGTCTCAGCACAGTTCTGATTCAGCAGCCGTCAGACCACACAGGCTTGGAGATCTTGTGATCGTTACCAATCTGTGTTAACGCTATAAGGCCAAAACTGTGCGGTCAACCACTTTTAATGAGTGATACATGTTATTTCACTGTTCAAAGTTTTGCAGAGGCTGTGTACTAAACCATAAAAGTAGCTTGCCTTTGATGGAACTGGATACTGCCTGTTTTGGAGTTTGCATGTTCTCCCAGAGTGGTCATGGGTTTCCTCCTGGCGTCTCTAAATTGTCCCAGTCTTAGTAAGTGTGAGTGTATGCACACGTGCCCTGTGATAGATTGGCATCCTATTCACTCTAATCCTTGCCTTGTGTACTGTGCTGCTGGTTGAGACCCTGATTTAGATGAATTGGGTGTGGAAAGTGAGTAAGTGAATAAAATTTGAAGAGGAACTTGGCTGGCTTGCACAAATCCCTGATCCTAACTACATCATATTTTTTTAAACATATTGGAAGACCAACTGTGAGCCAAGGCTTTAATGTCCAACATCAGACAAAGTGTGAAAATCTAGTGAAAGTTTCTCAGAAGAGTGAAGGTTGTGGTAGAATTAATGTTTTGGGATGCTCACAAACTTTTGTCTATATAGGCTTGGGTGATAATGTAAATTTAGATGAACAATTACAGTATTTACGGTATATATTTATATTTTATAATATATTTATACTTAATTAGTTGGTGATATTAGGTTTATTTGGCTTATATTTAAATGCAAAAACTTTTTTAAATGATGCGACCAATTAAAAAAGTCATGAGGCAGTCGACCATTGTAGAATGCGCTAGCTGAAAATTGGCATGATATTGTCATGGATTTATTTATTTAATTATTATTGGCTGCAAAATGGTGAAACCGCACAGGAAATCCAGCTGCCAGTTCACCTAAACTTGTTTTATTTTCTCCTAAAATTTCTTATTTACTACCTGCTAAACTTTCCAAGATTTCCTTCCAAGAAGTTCCTTTTTATTCAGCTTGATCTCATTGTCTGGTTTCACCCAGAGGAGAAAGGAAGGGAGTTTTTTCCTCGCATCTGTCACTTCTGGCTGCAAATTTAGGGACTGGACTTGGCTTCTTTGCCATAATGTCTCTTAACCACTAAAACTAAAATGAATCTTGAAGTTAAACGGCCATCAGTTTTTTTGTAAGTATGGTGAAAAACCAACGACCTTTAGGATGGAGAACTTTTTATTGTAGGATAAGAGCTGACGGTTCACGTCTCATTAATCCGGCATACGTTTGAAGCTTGTTTTTATCCATACAAATGGATTTTACGCACCATAGACGGAGCATTCCATGAACCAAGCTTCATTTTTAACCTGTATGACAAGCTTCCAGGAATTTTCAAACTGTTGCTAGAGAAAGGAACCATTAGCAATCGGATTATAATTATTTTTCTTGGCAGGAAAGAAACCGCAGCATGCCAGCTACATTGCAGGGATGTAATTATACATCAGATTCAGATCTTGGCATCCATTATTGTGCTGGTGTGCAGTCATATTTACATTTAATGCAACAACTAATGGTGGTTAAAGTAATTCAGATCAGTTATTTATCATAAGCAGATAATATTTTGTGATGTGTGTGTGGATGTGTTATTTTCCTGTGTGAGTAGCGATCAGAGGCAAGTGTGGAGTATTAACATGATATGAAAGGATAAAAATGTTTTTTAAAGATTATTTAATAGTATTTAATAATAGATAAGGTCTAGTACAGGTAAGCACAGTTTAACAGCCATCCAATCAATGAAAGTTTGCTGTAACAACAAAGGTCTTAATTTATAGCAAATTATAATAGAAAAGAAAAATCTGTCTTTTAACTCCGGACATTGTAGCTGCCAAATACAAAAAATAAAATAAGTTTAGCATGTGTAGTTTTTGCTGCCTGTCATGAGAGGGGGCGTGAGGTGTAACAGAGGACCCAAACACAGACAGCTTCATGGATAAGGGTAGGCTTTATTTAATGTAATCTGAAACTCTTTTTAAGCCAGTCAGACAGGTTTATTAAAGTCGACATTTTGACCCATCAGCAATCAATAAAATTTCAGTACGCAAAACTTCCTAGTTTGTTCAACACACTAACTAATATTATTCATAAGTTTTATG
>JAVSBU010036575.1:0-14406 GCA_033118015.1 Loricariichthys derbyi
TATATATATATACACACTCTAATATTTCACTGGACTGCCTTTAGCTTCGATTATGGCACGCATATGCTGTGGCATCATTTTCACAAATTTCTGCAATGTCAACATTTATTTCTGTCCAGAGTTGCATTGATTTTTTTCCCAAAGATCGTATGTGGATGATGGGAGACTTCGATGCACTACCCAAATATTTTCAGGTCTGGTATGGACTCTGACCAATCCATGTGTGAACATGATGTCTCATGCTCCCTTAGTCCCATGAATCCTGCCGTTGACATCTTGGAATATGCCTGTGCCATCCGTGAAGAAAAAATAACCTGGTGGTTCGGTATATTCAGGTTCACCTCATTCTTTAGGCACATAACGTTATGGAACCTAGACCTGTCATGATCCAGGCATCCAGATCCAGATTGTAAGGACCTAAGCACCAAGGGCAAGTCACTGCACCAGTGTATGGTGGGCAAGAATGTGCAATAACACCCTTGAGAAAGAACTGACCCTACTCTATCTAAGGGCCCTGTCATTACCTCGGACCTCCTGGTCCTACAATGCCTTGCCTTCTTTGCAGGAGGGGGACACCAGTTGATGCGGACACTTCCACCAAGGGGCTACCGCCAGAGTGGCCTTGCGACCAGTCGTGGTCATGTCCACAGACATGACAGGTCCACAGACAGGCCAAGTGAGGAGCGCGTAGCCAATTGCCAAATGCGTTAATGGTGGCATATTAACAATAAGCCTTAATGGGGGCATATTAACAATAAGCCTTGACTGCGGCATATTAACAACAAGCCTTGACTGCGGCGTATTAACAACAAGCCTTGATGGCGGAATATTAACAATAAGCCTTGACAGTGGCATATTAACAATAAGCCTTGACTGCGGCATATTAACAACAAGCCTTGATGGCAGTGCATTAACAATAAGCCTTGACGGTGGCGTATTAACAACAATCCTTAATGGCAGTGCATTAACAATAAGCCTTGACGGTGGCGTATTAACAACAAGCCTTGATGGTGAAGTATTAACACAGCGTAGAGGCTCAAAACAAGTGGTGAATAAAGCTCAAAGGGAGTAGTGAATAATGCTCAACCAAGGAAGTTCGAAGCTCAAAACGAGCGACAAATTGTGCTCAAAAGATAGGAGAATTAAGCTAACAAGGAGTGGCGAATACAGCTCAGAATGAGCTGCTTTTAAAGCCCAGCATGAGCTGCATTTAAAGCTCAGTACGAGTGGGGTTTAAAACTCAGCATAAGTGGGGTTTAAAGCTCAGGACAAGTGGCGTTTAAAGGTCAAATTAGCAGCATTTAAAGCTCACAAGAGCGGTGAATTAAGTACAAAAAGAAGGCATATAAACGCACAAAGGGTCGGCAATGTAACGCATGAAAATAAGTTAAGGGCGTGATGAGTAGCGTAGCGGGGAACTGGTTTAATTACGCCGGTTCCAGCTGTTTCAAATCAGTGCTAATTTGAGTTGCGCACCTGTTGATGGTTGGGAGTTATAGTTCCCGCTGGTCCCGCTTTACAGAAATGTCATCAAGTCCATCATATACTCGAACAAACAGCTGTTTTGATTTTCAGCCACTCCTGCATCAAAGAATTACTCAGTTCGGGCAGATTTTATGGACAATCTTATTTGTTGTTCTGTATATTTTCAAGATGATTCACATCTGGGAAGTCCAGATGTGTGACTGCTCATTAATGCTCATTCACACCATGGCCTCTGACAAGTCAAAATGGAATCGCTCCCTTTTGACAGTCATTAACATATGCTTTGAGATCTATTTTTCACATGACAAACGTGACGTTCACTGCATTGTACCACCTCTTCTAAACCTATGAACACTATTATGTAACCGTTATGTTGCCATCTGCAGGAGTCTGAAGGTACTACCACCTTAAACACATGAGTTGACTAATTAATGTTTGGCCATGTACATATATAAAGCTTCAAATTCAGCGCAATGTTTTTCAGTACAAATAACAAATGTGTAACAATTTAAGTTAAAAGTTGATACGTTTTTTTTAATTTCGTTGTATTTGTTATTTTCACTTTTTTTGATCAAGCTGGCATGGACTCCGCTATGACCCAAATCTGAACGTATACTGTTTGCCTATGTTTACATACATAAACTATGATATCAATCAAGGCTGTGTCATTTAAAAAGTCGGCAGCCTGGTTTCCAAGAGTATTGGTAGCCGTTGTAGCAATATTTGCAATAACAATAGCATTACATACCATTAACAACGAGGATGATGTCCCTGAAGTCAATCTCACCCCTGGCTTCCACCCTTGCCTCACAGCGGTACACACCCTCATCAGCTTTAGTCACTCGCTGGATCTGAAGGTTGTTGTTGGCCAGGAGCTGGAACTCTGAAAGGAGGCCATGGTAAGTAAATTATAACACTAGTATAACCATAGCCATGAATTTCTACCATAGCACTAGTCTATCTTCAATGATCTAATATAGACCCAGCGCCTACCTTTAGGGGCACAGATGGTCAGGAATCTTCCTGAATCAGTAATCTGGTGAATACCCCTGGGCTTTTATGAACTCCACTGTACCAGAACTGAGAGGGTTGGACTTGGTATAACTCCATAATCTACAGACCTCAACTCGACAGAAATGGGAAACTATCCAGAGAAGCTCAGCCAGTGCTCTGCTGACTAAGCCACTTTGGTTCGTATCCCTCCTCTGGCAAGGTGAGTTCTGATGTTCTGCAGTCATTACATTTCTATTGATATAAAACTTTATTGGTCTTATTCTTGTATGCTCAGTAGACCAGGTAAGTAAAGTCGAATCATTTCATCTGGACACTAGGAAACTGGTCCACCCCAAGGATTGCCGGGAATTGTACATTGAACCAAACAGCCACTTGTGAAAGAGCTACCTCAGCAGGTCAGAACTTCATCTAACAACAAGACAGTGGCCACTCTTTCTCTTATAAAGAGACGGTATGAACAAGGTGTCAAAGAGGCCACCTATTTGAAAAGGGAATGACCATCGCTAAAACAAGGAATGGTCCTAAGGGTAAACCTTTCACCATTCCACCTTTCACAATGCTGTGATTGCAGCTATTCCCCAATCCTATGTGGTCATTGTAAGTAATGCTCATGGCTATTTGCATATGAAACTGATCATCAGTTCAGTTCTAATGCAAATATTCTGTAAACTGGCTACGGCAGAAAAGGTCATTTCATAAGTGATGGTTGTAAAGATTCTCCTACTAAAACCCACTGTAAAATAACTTACTGTCAGTGTCCTCTGTGATCTCCATGTTGTTGTAATACCACGCAATCACAGGTACAGGAGAGCTGGTCACATCACATACCACCTCAGCAGTGTCACCCTGACGGAACTCCTGAGGCGATGGCACGTCCTTAAACGTTAGCTTCTCTGTGAAAAAAAGACGATACAAGCCACACTATTATAGCTATATATTGTAAGCGATTTATGTCATGTTATGATGGTAGGGTATGGTCGTGAAAAGGTTAAATGTGACAGTGCGTGTTCTGCCCTTTGCATGTGCATGTACTCTGCAGTGTGCAAACCTGCTCCAAAGGTCTCAGGAGTCAAAAGACTGGTTCCTCTCAGTAAATGACAAGACATGTATAGCATTCTGCTCTACTGATTTGTGCTTGGTGTGCTCCATATTGTTGTTGTGCTGATTGAAGTTCCTCAAATTCTATTTGATGTTTTATGGTAATGAAGACTAATGAATTATAAGGGGGTGCATGGCACTGCTGCCACCACTAGGTGGCTTAAGGATGGCCACCCTTCATCTTCGTTCGGCTTTTCCCATTTCAGGGGTCTCCACAGTGAGTCATCCTCCTCCATCTCACTCTGTCCTCACACCAACTACTTCCATGTCCTCTCTAACTGCATCCATATATCTCCTCTTTGACCTTCTTCTTCGTCTTTTTCCTGGGAACTGCATTTCTAACATCCTTCTACCAATATACCCACTTACCCCCCTCTGGACATGTCCAAAACATCTCAGTCTGGCCTGTCTAACTTTATCGCCTAGTTGTTTAACCTGTATTGTACCTCTGATGATCTCATTCCTAACTTTATCTATCCTCGTCATTCCCAAGGAGAACCTCATCTTTAGCTCTGCCACTTCGTTCTTTCTCCTGTCTTTTTGTCAGTTCCACTGTCTCCAAACCATCATCAGACCCACTCCCAGGAGAGAACTTTACTGCTGCTGTGCCCCACTAAAATTACTTGAGGTAGAGTAAGATTTATTCTAGATTCCTGAGAACTACAGGCACTTCATTTCCCAAATAATGCCCCAGTACCTTTCCAAAATCTTCAGTCAGAGCCAGTATATTTTGCTTTGTCTCATGGAGTAATGGTAGGATGACCAGATTTTCAAAGCTAAAAACCGGGACACTTAAATTTTACCGAAAATGAAAGTAAGACATATCCTCGCCATTAACTTTTAATAAGAGTTTTTATTGAACAAAGTGCAGCAGCTGCAGAGGATATGAACATCTAAATAGTAAATACAACATTTAACTGACCTCAAGTTGTGTTAAGCTCTTGTGTTAATCTCGACTTTATTTTCAGCATGTTGAACGAACGAGTCACTTCAGTCTGATACAATATAATAGAGCGTGAACTTTAGGGAACGCCTATCATCAGTGACTTGGGCCAAATTGAGCATTACGTCATGGACATGTGGTACACTGTTGAGTTTTAATTGGGCTATTTCCATCGCTATGAGAACTTTGTGATTGACATACAAACAGCCAAAGACAATGAGTCCTATGTGCTGTAAGCCAGTGGTCCCCAACCACCAGTCCATGGATCAATTGGTACCAGGCCGCCCAAGAAATAATTAACCATTTCCGTTGTATTTATTATCTGAGTCTGAACAGTCTTTTATTTTGAAAAATGACGGTATTCTCTCAGTTATATCTCAGTCAGTTGAGTGCCAAAAATTTAACCCACAATCTAGCAAAATGAGTCAAAATGGGACGTGAACAGAGGCATATTGGACACATTTCAAATATTAGCGGTGATTTTGTGTGAGACTGAGCCTGTCTGAGCCTTCATTCTTCCAGCTGGTGCACGATCACCTGTTTTTGCTTTTAAAGAGTTCGAAAGCTAATCAAAAAGGACCCACGAACTGCCAAGGGATGGATCCATGACCCATTTATTTATCAACAAACCAGGTCAAACCAGGTCTCTCATTTACCCCCAGATGGGACCATCTCGTTGCAGAGAAACAAGCTCAGGGTTCCCATTGATTTAGCGCTATGGTGAGTTAAAATTTTTATGCACTTTATATTAATTTTTGTGGCGCAGCTGTTTAAAAATAACATTCATGGAGGGTTTAATTGTAATGAGGAAGCTACTTCTGTGTTTCAAAGCAGACTTTCTCATGGGATCTTTAGGCGGTCACGATTAGCGGGCTCTTATTCCCACCTAGCAGCGCGGTGCTCTGTTTATAAGGTGGAAGCAAGCTTTGGAGCAACGAGCTGGCATTTTAGTAGTAATGCTCTGCGTGAGAAGGATCGCATGCCACTCTTTCTCCAAACCTGTCTTCTACCTATAA
Source organism: Loricariichthys derbyi (assembly GCA_033118015.1). Taxonomy (NCBI): domain Eukaryota; kingdom Metazoa; phylum Chordata; class Actinopteri; order Siluriformes; family Loricariidae; genus Loricariichthys; species Loricariichthys derbyi. The sequence goes on from JAVSBU010036575.1 coordinate 5,557, forward strand.
ACACTCAGCCACAGCTGAACCCTATTAGACGTGAATGAGCGCCGCACCATTAGGTGGCAATAAGAGCCCGCTAATCACGACGTGGCCGCATAAAGACCCCAAGAGAAAGTCTGCTTTGAAACACAGAAGCAGCTTCCTCGTTACATAAATAATAAAAAATTAAACTGTTGTGTATGTTAGATAATAGAGAAAGAAATGTGGAATTGCTGGTTCTTGTTCTTTATTTTTCCATGTGTATTTTTTAAACGTTTATTATTATATATATTTTTTATTATTTATTATCACGTTTATTATATTCGCAATATAAACAATCCAAGTACAGGTCCGCAGTACAATTTGTCAAGCATTGACTGGTCCGCAGTGATAAAAAGGTTCGGGACCACTGTTGTAAGCCATTACATTGGTTAAAAAGTGGGAGAAACGGGACACAGGTTGGGTAAAATCGGAACAATATAATGGGTTTGTAAATATCATCAGGGACAAGAGACAAAGGGCTCAATAACAGGACTGTCCCGGGTAAAATGGGACGTCTGGTCACCCTAAGTAATGGACGTCCACAAATATTTAACAGGACGTCAGTCACACTGCACATGATAATGACAGCTCATAGTGATATGTTTAGGTAATGCAATTTATCAGTTCTTTAGTGTTCATTTGTTCTTCATTTCTCATCACTAGCAGAGTAACAACCAGTGTTATATTAATCGAATTAGTGCTTTAAAGGTTTTTATGCACAGTTGTGAACCTGCTGCTAACCTGATTGGCTATTAGAGGGGTACAGCTGTGTCCCTCTAAATTGTATGTGCATCAATACAACATGATTTAAAAGAGGGTTAGTACATGATGGTTTGTGATAATTGAGAAGACTATGTTTGCCAGACTGCTCTGGGACTAATCAACCCGGATTGATTGCTTTTGCCTCTAAGGCATATAGAGCTGAGCCGAACCATTGCTCAGGGCTGTTAGTATTATCGCACTATTATGCTATGGATGGCAATCGGTAATTATTTGCTTTTGTGTGCATGAGAACAATGGAAGAAGAAATATGTGAGAAAGAAGAATTTGAATAAGTTTGAATAAGTTAAAAGAGACAATAGGTTTTGAAAGGTATAAAAACTATAGGAGTCAAACTACGCTGCAGAGTAAAAGTTCAAAAGACTGAAAGATGGAGAAAACTGAAGAAATGATATCCACTGTGAAACTACGGTGTAACTATCAGGGAATGACCGAAGAATTTAAAGTTTGGGGTGAAGTGGGAGGATGGATTATTTTTCTTTCAAAATCAGGAAAAAGTTAAGTCAAGTTTTAACTCATAGAAAGAGAAACAGAAAACACTTTATTTCAGTTTGGGAGACCCTTTACAGTCTCAGCTTCAGTTTGTTGGTCTTGTTTATTGTCCTCCGTTTTGTAACAAAGCATCAAGGTTTGCAGACCATTCTAAGTTCAGATATTTGTCTAGGTTTCTTTGTTTTTTTCCCAACTCCTCCATGTTGCTTTGCTTGCTCTGGCTGGCACTTCAGACCACTCAAGTGGTCAAGAACATGCTTAGTCCACATGAGATCCTCATGCTATGTTCACACTTAAACGGTTGCGGCCAAGTTAATTGAGATAAGCCTTTTCCGGCTTTACCTGCAAAAATATGATGATAAGCCGTACGTATATAAGGGTAGCATTTAAGAAGGTCAGGAAAATATGCAAATCTAGCTCCGCCCCCTAAGCAGAGGACGTCAGAGATCAAGTTCAAGTTCAACTGGTTGGACACAGGACTCATTGTCTTTGGGTTGTTTGTATGTCAATCACAAAGATGTCATAGTGTCACACTAGGCTCTAAGCCTCCCTGCAGCTCCGCTGGGAACTACACTTCCCAGCATGCTCCGCCGGGAGGCGCCAGAGGAGCACGGGAGATCGGGCTGAGTAACAAACGAGATTCACCTGAGTATTAATCAGGTGGATATTTAAGCTCCGGTCTCCCGCGCTCTCATGGCGAAGTATTCTGTGACATGACGAGTCGCAGACGAGCGCGGAAGTTTCAAAACAAAGTTTAATTATACAAATGACGCACTTACACAGAACCGAAGACAGAACGCTAACACAACAAAAGATTACACACATCATACAGGGATAGGCAATCTCAAGGTCAAAAAGCAAACAGGGCAATATAGCTCAGGAACGAGAGAACAGGCAGCAAACGTCAAAAACCAGAATAGCAATAGCAATCAAGAAACGCTTAGTATTGCCTCATTTTCAGAGCCTTACCGAGCGTTTCTTGATTGCTATTGCTATTCTGGTTTTTGATGTTTGCTGCCTGTTCTCTAGTTCCTGATCTTTTTGACCTTGAGATTGCATATCCCTGTATGTTGTGTGTAATCTTTTGTTGTGTTAGCGTTCTGTCTTCAGTTCAGTGTAAGTGCGTCGTTGGTATAATTAAACTTTATTTTGAAACTTCCGTGCTCATCTGCGACTCGTCATGTCACACATAGCAATGGAAATAGACCAATTAAAATGTCAAGCTCAACAGTGTATCACATGTCCATGACGTAATGCCATATTTTACTTTACACGGTCATATAATGACACGTATTGGTCATAACAGGTAATGTACAAAATTACTCTGTCATCAAAACAACTGGAGAGGATATGCCTTTTTTAAGCTTCCAGGTTTTTATCTTTGAAAATCTAGTCACCCTAACCTACAGGTTATCCAGTAAGCATTTAGTAAAGGCCGGTTACCTTTCGGAAGGACAGGCAGACTCCCGTCTTTCCAGGTCGTCTATACGGTCATTACGTAATGTTATGGTTCCGGCAAAATCTCCTGGAATGTTTCAACATGTTGAAACTTTTTGTGCGACCGGGATTTTTTTCCCGGTCTAGGCCACGCCCATCCACCGGTTAATTTCTAAGCATCCAGGTTTTGCAGGAACACTCCAGGATACAAGTCGGAAGTTGCGGAAAGCCAAATCTCGGTTAACTCGGCCGCAACCGTGTAGCTTCAGACTGAATCTTATGCTAGGTGGTTTTTATTTTTTTCCTACATTGTAAATTAATACTGAAGTCATCCAGACTATGAAGGAACACACGTGTAGTAAACTGAAGTGTTAAACAAAGCAAAATATGTTTTAGATTCTACAGCTTTGCACACTCTTACATTCTCTCAATCATCTTCATGATTACAAACACCAATAATCACCTCAAATGGTTTAACAACAGTCCTGAGGGAGTTCCCAGAAGTGCTGAGCACTCGTTGGTTGGACTTTTGCCAAGGTACAGCTGGTAACTGAAAGCCAATCCAGGTGACGACCTCATAAAGCTGAGTGAGAAAATATCAAGATGTCCAAAGATATCAACTAAACAAAAGGTGCCTATTTTAAAGAATCTAAAATATAAAATATTCTGATTTGTTTAACACTCTTTATTTAAATCATTCCATATGCATTTCTTCATAGTTTGGATGATAGTAATAAAATGAAGATTTTAAAATAATGAAATACCACTCAATTAGAAGTGTGTCCAAACTTTTGACTGGTATTGTATATAAAGGAAAATATCATAAATAAATTATTTTAAGGCAGGTCTTTATAAAGGGCCTTTTCAACCAACTGGTTGGAGAACCAGTTGCATCTGGGTCCAATAATCCCCACCGGCACAGTAACATCAGTAAAATTTGACTGTTAAAATAAGACTTAGTTATTAGACACAACTCAAATAATTATATAGCAAATTCATACATTTTGGCTGAAAACATCAAATGAATTTTAACTAAACTTTTTCTGATTTGTCTTTTACCATGAAAATTAGACTATGAACTACAGGGGAACCTCCATACAGAGTTTGGTTATTTGCCTAGAAAATGGAATAAATAGAGTAAAATAAATGAAAATGTTCTATACATTATAGCTTATACCAGAAATCAAACATTAGATTCTTCGAAAAAGTATTGAAAAAATAAATAGGATGTTCACTCAAACCATTTGGTATTGCCCTTTTGAATAATATTGGTAGCTAGTCCCCCAAATGACAGTTTTTATTCTAGAAATTAAATTGGCACTTGAAAACACGCCGACAGGAAATCGAAGGTCTTTCTTTGAAAGTAAACTAGATGGGAGTACGGCACAAAAAAAAATCAATGAAAGCTTTGTACAAATGACTGCACAAGCCTTAAACCCTTCTTATCAGCTGTGCAATCACACTGCTCTTCAGTTAAAGAGGGCTTTGAGAAAAGACCAGCTCATGCCAACCCCGTTGCAATCGAGGCCCTCTGGTTGCATTTGAAAGCAGAAATTCTACAATCTGCAGAACTCCGGACAGAACAGGAACACAACACTAAAGGGGAACTGGTAACTTTAACCAGATCCATGACCACAACATGCAAAGCAACCATGGGTCTAACCCTACAGCATGTTAGTGATCTTGGTTTTGATACTTTGTTGCAACAAAATTGGACTTTAAGGATTTTATACAAAATATACTACGACATGTAATATACCGGAGGGACCAAAAGTCTGAGAGCACTAATGAAAACATACCAAACTAATCAAGTCAACTTTTAACTCCAACAACTTTTTTACTAACTACGTTTTGACATGAAAAACTATTTTGAGAAATTTGAGAAAAATACAAAATATAAGAATATTCCAAAGAGAGCGGCAGCACAGTGGTTCGGTGGTTAGCTGTGTGGAGTTTGCATGTTCTCCCCATGTTTGCATGAGTTTTATCAGGGTGCTCCAGTTTCCTCCCACATTCCAAAGACATGCACATCAAGTTAATTGGTGTTTCCAAATTGCCCTTAGTGTATGAGTGTGTGAGTGGATGTGCCCTGTTATGGATTGCCGCCCTGTCTAGGATTGTTCCTGCCTTATGCCCTGTGTCACAGCTAGACACTGGCTTTCCCGCGAAGTGGATAAGGCAATGCATCAAGGAAAGAATTCCAAGTAGATTAAACTTTTGTGTAGTTCACCTGCTCAAGGCTCGACAACTTTGGCGGATCTATCCCCTGCCATTCCACCCTCTGCCCGCCCCCTACTGGCGAGACATGGAAAATTGACAGGGATGCTAACAGTGTCATTCCACACACAGAAATAAATGCGTTTAGAACTCTGGGAATAAATCAAGACTTCCTCCTTCCAGAATCCGGTATGTGGCTAACAAATGATGATTACATTGAAGCAACACTGAGAGTCACTGGACTGAAGGTGGTGAATGACTCTGTGGAACCAGGAATTGCACTTATGGAGACATTTAATGCAATACTGAGCAACCAAGAGGAACAGACACAATTTATCCTTCATGTTGGGCAGCACGGTGGTGAAAGCAGCTCCAGAGATCTCCAGTTCTAGTATCGTTATAACCTTGTTCCTCTCTCAAATAGCCATTGATGCTGATGTGATGTTAAATAAAGAAATGAATAGATCCTCCAGGTCAAGAAAACACCATCTCTTCAAGTGCCAAAAAAAACAAAAAAAAAAAAAACTATAGTATATATAGTGTGCATTCACATTTGTGGTAGTTGGAACTTACAATCACTTTAATTCTCATCTAACTGACAGGTTTTTGTCTTGATTGACCTGCCAGTAAAAAGGTAATTTTCCACTACAAATCTTTATATTCCATTTATTATCTTTACACCAAAATGAAAATGATTTGGCATGAGACTGTAAAATGTATTTTTTATTTTTTTTTTGCAGGGAGAACTACCACTCCCAGCATTCCTCAGGCACGCAAACCTCAGTAGCGGCAACCAGCGCCAACAAGGCACAGCTTTTCCGAGCGTCACTTAAAGTGGGATTTCACGCTTTACCATTAGCATTATACGCTACACGCTATGCACGCCTCATATTTCACTGCCATTAAGGCTTTACCATTAGCGTTATATGCTACACGCTATGTGCTCCTCACGTTTCTCTGTCATTAAGGCTTTACTATTAGCATTATATGCTACATACTATGCGCTCCTCATGTTTCACTGCCATTAAGGCTTTACCATTAGCGTTATATGCTACATGCTCTTCACGTTCCTCTGTCATTAAGGCTTTCCCCTTAGCATTATGCTACATGCTATGTGCTCTTCACATTTCTCTGCCATTAAGGCTTTACCATTAGCATTATATGCTACATACTATGCGCTCCTCATGTTTCACTGCCATTAAGGCTTTACCCTTAGCGTTATATGCTACATGCTCTTCACGTTCCTCTGTCATTAAGGCTTTCCCTTTAGCGTTATGCTACATGCTATGTGCTCTTCAAATTTCTCTGCCATTAAGGCTTTACCATTAGCATTATATGCTACATACTATGTGCTCCTCATGTTTCACTGCCATTAAGGCTTTACCCTTAGCGTTATATGCTACATGCAATGCGCTCCTCACGTTTCTCTGCCATTAAGGCTTTACCATTAGCGTTATAGGGTACATGCTATGTGCTCCTCACGTTTCTCACGAGCTCCTCGCATTTTGCTGCTGTTAAGACTTTATCGTTAGCTCTACACACTATGCACTCCTCGTGTTTCTCTGCCTTTAAGGCTTTACCCTTAGTGTTATATGCTACGTTATGTGCTCCTCACATTTCTCTGCCAATAAGGCTTTACCATTAGCATTATAGGGTACATGCTATGCGTTCCTCGCATTTCACTGCCATTAAAGCTTTACTGTTAGTGTTACATGATACATGCTATGCGCTCGTCGTGTTTCGCTGTCGTTAAGGCTTTACCATCAGTGTTATACGACACACAATGCATTCCTCGCATTTCTCGGCCGTTAAGTCTTTACCGTTAGCGTTATATACTATGAGCTCCTCGCATTTTGCTGCCGTTAAGGCTTTACCGTTAGCATTATACTCTACACCCTATGAACTTCTTGTGTTTCTCTGCTGTTAAGGCTTTACCATTAGCGCCATACATTACACGCCACATGCATTCCCAGCCATTCGGGTCTTACCCCATCAATGACATGCACCTTGCACATCCCATGTCCATGCCTCTTGACCATCCTAGCCCAGCGGTAAGCCCCTAGGCAGAAGTGTGCTTTAGGGCCAGCTGGCAACGCCCCTTCTGCAAAGAGGGGAAGGTGGTGTAGGACCAGGAGGTCTGATATAATGACAGGGACCTTAGGTAGAATAGGGTTAGTGCTCCTCCATTGGTGCTACCTCCTCCTTTCATCGGGTCGTATAAACCGACCGTCCCGCACTCCCCTGACACCCGAGTCGCAACACACCTAAATTCTATTTGTTGAGGAAAAGACCAAAGTGAGATTGATATTGAGTTCCGAACTTTTCTAATCTTAAAACAATAGTACTGTTTGTTTAAAAAAAACAAAACAAAACAAAAAAAAAACTATATACAATTATTTACTTTGTATTATTAATCAAGGTCTAATAAAAACTGCATCTGCCTTAGTATTACTGCAAATAAATATTTTTATTTGGAATATGTCAGTAATTTATAGAAGAAAACAAAAGCATTTCACAAAAACACAAAACCTAGAAATAAATGTTTAAGTTTTGCAAGAATGATAGTTTTATATAAAAAGAAGAGTTAGTGTTGTTTCACTCAGTGGTAATGGGTTTAAACAGTTGACAAGTAGTGGAAAAATGTTTCCCAGTTACCTGGGGTTTAATGTGGAACCAAATATCGTCTTTAGGATACAAATTTGGATTTTGATCAGGCCAAAACATGAGTCTGATAGCCATCAAGCAACTTCTTGGTGGTCTTCACAGTAAAGCAGCTCACCAGTACAAGCAGCTAAAAGGCTCCCACATCATATCACCAGCACCATGCACCTCAAATTGTGATTCATCAGGCCACACAACTCTGCTGAACCACTCTGAATCAAACTTTCTATATTCTGCTAAACCCTTCATTCTGTCCTCGGTGTTTTTCCTACTTAGCACAATAGTACTAGACTAGACATAATACCTGCATTAGATAACCTTTTGGTTATTGTTCGTCTCTTGTTCTCTGAGGTCTTTAATTCTGCTGACAGTTTTTCAAGGAGTTCTTTTCCTGTCTTTGAGAGCTGTACATTTCAGCAGGTGGTCATCTCTAACTGAAAAGCCTTTGGGCCTTTCACATCCTTACTTTCTGGGAACCTCAGCTGTTCTATCAAGCAACTTACTTATTCCATTAATAGTTGATAGTGAAATAGGGATTTGTTGTACCATTAGAGTCAGAATAACTGCAGCTGGCCTGACAGAGACCAGCAATATGGTTTCTGACAGCAAGCTCTGCATGATATTTTGCTTTTTTTGAAGCAGATTTTCTCAAATGTTTACATTGGGACTCACTAGACTGCATATTGTATATCTCTACCTGTAGATATCTGTCTCTTCTGGTTCTATTTAAGAAAATGTTTACAGACTTGTGATGGGCTGCATCAGGTGTTGCAGATTACCAAATAACAGCCAATTTTTTTTCTGAAAAATTGATTACTTTGGAAGATTCTGAACACCCAGATGTGTTTGGCTTTTCTCGCAAACATCTGAAATATTTTTGTGAATAAAATGCAACAACTGAAAAAATGCACTAAGTAAATTCAATATTTGAATAATATATTAAAAATGTATATAATATTTTCTTTTACATCAACTGAATAGCTCTGTATGTGGGCACATTTATCTGGGCAGGAGATAGCGCCATAATGTGGAGGGAGTGTGTTGCTCTGGGAATTAACATAATATGGATTCAAGGTGTTGCCCTGGACTTCGAATTCCCCATATCTCAATCTTATAGGTGTATGCGCTGGAACAACGAATCAAATCCGCTAATGTCTTGGTGCCATATATTGTATACAGTGTTCCCTCACTTATCGGGGGGGGATCCGTTCCAGACCCACCCGCAATAAGTGAATTTCCACGAAGTAG
>JAVSBU010036678.1:0-14404 GCA_033118015.1 Loricariichthys derbyi
ATAAAACAGCACACTCACCCATTTGATTCTGCACTCGATGTGGGCATTGCCTTATATGTTATACAATAATGATATACAGTACATAAGTAGATAAATTTATTGAGGTGAGAGAGCTTCCTAGAGTTTAATCCTACTGTACTGTACTGTTTTGTATATGTATAATATGCAACATTTCTACAATTTCCCCTAGGGGGATTTTTTTTATGAATGAAAAAAGACCTGCCAGAGAGAGAGAGAGAGAGAGAAAGTGAATGAGTGAATGAGTGAGGGAGAAATAGCTAATTCCCCTTTACTCCACAGAGTGTCTCCGTTGTATAGGGGTACCATTCTTGTTTATGGTGCTTTAAACGCTCTATATTGATGCTTTGATACCCTCCTTAATCTACCAGCACGCTTCCCTTTCATAACCTTCTCATCTTGTTTAAGCTTGGTCCAGATTTTAAACACAGCTCACTAGGAACATTCAACATCTTTTGAGACATTCTATGATTGATTTACCTTCTAGAAGAAGTTTTGTCTTTGCTTACAATGGCATGTCTTTTCTTGAATCTACAATTCATGTCAATCCACTTTGTGCAACACGTCTACAAGGTCTGAGCACTCTTTTCAAACTGAATAATTAGCAAATTTAATCTGCTTGTTTTAGAAGTGCAAATTACAGATTAATTTTACAATTATTTGCTCAGAATTAGGTGATTCCATGATTTTTTCCTCTGACTTGATCTTAAAAAAGCAATTGTGACTGACTACAACAATTATATTTCTTTCTTTTTTTTAAATTCATTCTTAATGCCAGAAGGTTGGAATTTTGAAAAATGATTTGTGGCATGTCTGTCATTTATCTTTTTTTCTACAAATTAAAAAAAAAAAAGTGGTGATTCTATCATTTTTGCCAGGGGTTGTAATAAATTCATGCTCCTGCTGATCGCACTGCACAAGGGTGATCCGTCTACAGATACCTGCAGGCTGTGCGAACAGATTCATATACTGAGAAGAGGTGGTACATTGCAGTGAATGTCGCGTTCCATTTGTGGAAAATGGGCTGCAAAGCGGATGATAATAATGGCAAAAATTAGTGAAGTCATTTGGGGGTGCCAAAGGCCATAATGTTAAAGAAGTAGCTGAATTTGCAAGTGTATTGAAGCATATGGTCATTTGGGTCTACTAGCAGAGGCTAAAATCCCAGACTACTGGAAATTGTTGTTAGAATTCGTGGCCAAAAGACAAAGCTATTAGGTTTCAGTCACACGTGACAAATTATTTGTCCAGTGAGTATATTAAATCCACAAGATTTCTAATAGAGACATATGTTATTTTACTACCAAAATGAATTGCACATTTGAGTTCATGAAATGAATGGCTTTAATAAGACCTCACTGATACTAATGCTCAAGGCAGAACAAGGCAAATGTAGATTGGTGCATGGATTATACAGATGCTGTATTAAAATAGACATTGGTCCTAGATGATTAATTCTTATTTCAGAACATCCTTGAATTAAACAGCACACTGAGTTCATGGAGTATTAAAGGTGGCAATCTCAATTAAGCCTTCTCATTTAGCTTACGTCTTTTCCCAGTTGTAGGAGACACGGGAGAGTGCTTGTAATTAAAATGAGGGAGAGAGAGACAGCAGTCTCTTCTCTTCCACAGATAGTGATCTCTTTCCCCCTCTCTCTTCATCTGTGCTTGAATTCTTCTAGGAATTAGAAACAACACACATGTGCAGCCTAAAATCTGTGCAAGGACCAAGATGGATTACGAGTGCTGTGCTGGATGATTCTTACTGTGAAAAATGATCTCCACCTCTGGCACCCTGAAGATAAATCTAGCACATTGTCCTAATCTTGGCAAATATCTTTATCTTCACTTGTACTTTGGAAAAACTTATTTTGACCAGCTAAAGAGACTTCATAAAGACTTATATATTATACTTAAACATTAAAGAGCCAATGAGTCAGTTTTTCATGTAGAAATGACCTAGAATATGCCTCCCACAACATTTAAATTAATGCTCTATAACAATCAACAAACACAACATGGTGGTCAATGTGGTATCAACCATTGTGATTGACCGGTTGATTTCCGGGAAAAGCATTAACATCCATTGTTCTTCTGTAGCACAGCTTTTTAAATTTTCCCTTTTTGGCAAAACCCACCCACAGTGGTTCACAGTTACACGTGAACCAGGCTACTTTTTATAATGCAATATATCAAAAGTCATTTAGATCAACATTGGATCATTCAGAGATCCTCACCGAACTTCTGGAGTGAGTTTTCTGCACTGAAAGTAAAGGGACCGAATAATTTTGCACGCCCCACTTTTCAGTTTTTTATTTCTCAAAAAAAGTTTAAAATATCACAAATTTCATTCCACTTCAAAATTGTGTCCCACTTGTTGTTGATTCTTCACAAAAAAATACAATTTTATATCTTTATGTTTGAAGCATGAAATGTGGCAAAATATTGAAAAGTTCAAGGGGGCCGAATACTTTCGCAAGGCACTATATATGTTCTGCCACGCTGATATGAATTATTTATATCCACTCCCACGACAAAAAAAGGTCACCATCTGTGGGGGCGGAGCTATGATCTGGGGTTACTGCAGGTGGTCGGGTCTTGGTTCAGCAATGTTATGAGCCCAAAGAATGAGATCAGCTGATACCTGAATATACTGAAACACCATGTTATTCCATCAATGGATTTTTTCTTCTCTGATGTTACGGCCTTATTCCAAGATGATCCGATACCAGGATTCATCAGGATCAAATTGTGAGAGAGAGATTCAGGGAGCATGAGACATCATTTTCACACATGGATTGGCCACCACAGAGTTTAGACCTGAACCCCATTGAGAATCTTTGGGATGTTCTGGAGAAGGCAGTGGGTCCAAATCTCCCATCATCAATACAAGATATTAGGGAAAAATTAATGAAACTCTGGACAGAAATAAATGTTGTGACATTGCAGAAGCTTGTAGAAATGCAGCGAATATGCAGTGTAATCAAAGCTAAAAGTGTTGAAACGAAATACTGGAGTGTGTGACCTATTTTTTTGGCCAGGCAATGTGTATTAGAAGGAAACTGGTAACTTTAGGGCCTGACCCAATCCTCTGCTGCACCACATGACATTCCGAACATTATGGAATCCAAATTTCCCAGGTGAGAGAGAAGGATGAAGTGAAAAATGAAAACAAGCTGGCCACAAAAACATCTGGGTGTGTTAGTCAAATCTCTCAAGGTGGATGGTAATAAAGGTGTGAATATATGTGTGGGTGATACAGCGACAAAGGGGCTTGGACATGAAAGTCACCCAATTTGCAATCCATCATGATGTTCTCTAACAAATACATGAGAGATTTAGCCCCGAGCTACACGCAGATGTTCAGTTACAATACAATAGAGGATAAAAATAGAATGTGACATTTAGAACATGATAAACAAAGTTACTTTTAATACGTCTAACACCTTATTGTTTACACCCTAATAAAACATAAGTAGAACATCATCCCAGGTTTGGGGAGATATGTGGCAAACTGCAAGTGTCAAGTAGCTTTATTTGGGTGTTTCTAGACACTGCTGACAGAACCGGCGGCGTGGTCATGAATGGGGAGGCCATTATGAACTATAATGGTGTACAATATCTTGCAATTTGCAAGGACTGTCTGCTCAGCTTTGCAGAATTATGCTGTCTAGTTTAGCCTGACGTTAGCCTAGTTATGTGAAATTATTGTATTCTTGTCAGTCTGTACTCGTCATCTACATGCATGACTGGGTTTGGAGACTGTTGATTGGGTTTTGTTGATTGTCTAACTAAAAATAAGTTAACACAACATCTGCAAGGAACAAACATTAAAAATTACATTTATGCAAAGATAAATGCGCCTTCACTATTTATTTGCTAATGTTCACATTAAAGCAATAGTGTTGGCATTCTGACAATCAATCAATATTTAGTAACACTAACTTTGACAAAAATTGCAGCTCTCAAACTTTTCCTATGACATCCAAGACTGCATTCATGCTTCTTTTCACAAATGTGATTAAGCCGTCTTGCAAGCACAGCTAGAAGTGTTTCACCATGATCAGAACCTAAAAATGAGTTCATAATACTTGATAGAACAGCCTACAATAAATGGAATTATTTAAAAATTTCATACCAAAATAATCGATATTTGAAATTTGGGTAGTAAAAACTAATAGGTGAATAGGTAATAAAATTCCATGTTATAAATTTAAGTTATAAAATCAGATTACAAAAGTACAGCTATAGAAAATTTGGCAAAATATATTCATGTTTGTCACGATGTGGGGCGTAAGGTGGAAAGGAGGACCCACATGCAGAAAGCTTCATGAATAATGGTAGGCTTTTATTGAACGAAAAATACGGAAACAACGAAACGAAAGTAAAACGACATAAGCGAAGCCAAAAAAAGACACCAAAAAGCCTCAACGGCTAACCCCCAAGGGCAGATAGGGCTAGGGCACACAACGACGACTAGGACATGTCCAAGGTGACAGGGACCCGATTTTATGGCCGGCGTACCACTCCGGCCAACCACAGCACGTGGACCTGTCTTTACAGCCGGATATACCAAACTGTCCAACCACTGGGATGAAGAGTAGGGCAAAGCGAGGGTCGGCAGGGTGCAGTGAGGGCATAGGGCCCGAGCGAAGACCCACCTGTGACATCAGATGCCCCAGCAGTGACCCCTGCGAGGCACAGGAAGAACCAAAGGGGTTTGGGTGGCACAGTTATAAAGCTACATGGCCCTACACTAGCAAACTACACCCTACCGATGACCTCAGGCCTCCAGACCTTACTCTACCCTCCCTCTACAAAGGACGGGTGGTACCTTCGTCCCTCACCTTCTTCGGCACCATGAGCGAGACTGCTGCGTGCACCAGCTCAGGACATGCCTAGTGTGTAACGGTGTAAACCACGCGACAACTACAACCCTGACAAAAACGCCCCACATCGGCTATGCGAGCCATGGCGAACCAGTATGGTTGCCGGGCCAAGTAAGGTCTTACCTTCACGAATGGCCCACGATGACTAGTTCGCTCGACTCACTTTTTAAATCCAAACACAGCTCAACGCAATCTGATGGACTTGAATACTGGGTTCAGTTGTGACGTCATCTCCACGCCAGGCTGCCCATGATAGTCGGAGCAGACCTGACGTGGATCCTAATAATGTTGCTGAAAAAAATCAGGCTGTGAAACTTCAGGGAACCATCCAGGGTAGAAGAGAGGGAGAGCAAACAAGCCTTGATCCAATGAAACTCGTTACTGGAAAATCACAACACATCACTAAGATCAAAGTTTTATACAGACGAAGTGTTAAGGGTTTGACTGTGATGGGTAGAAATGACTGGTGTTGTAACTGATTTTGGCTACCAATGCTATTGTCACTGTAGCTGGACCATATAATGGCAGCTGGAGTGACGTGTCTTGTGGCAAATAACATTTACATTTATGGTATTTAGCATACACCCTTATCCAGAGCGACTTACTACTGATGCAGTCTTACATCCAAGCAATTATGGGTTATGGGCCTTGGGACCCAACTGTGGCAGCCTGGCAGAGGTGGGATTTGAATCCTGAACTTCCTGGTCCATAGTCCAACACCTTAACCAATAGGCTACCACAGCACAACAAACTTCAGCATCCAACGCTATACTTGCCACTTTGCTAGGCACATTTAGTAGCTTCACTCAGCACATTAAGTGTGACTGCAGTTTAAGACACTGTATTACATGGTGTTTATTATATGGAGTTATTTATTAAATAGCTCAATTTTGAACAATCTTCTTCTTCTTCTTCTTCTTTCGGCTTTTCCCTTTTCAGGGGTCTCCACAGCAAGTCATCCTCCTCCATCTCACTCTGTCCTCTGCATCCTTTGTCCTCACACCAACTACTTCCATATCCTCGCTAACTGCATCCATATATCTCCTCTTTGGCCTTTCCTTTCCTGGAAACTGCATTTCTAACATCCTTCTACCAATATACCCACTGTCCCTCCTATGGACATGTCCAAATCATCTCAGTCTGGCCTCTCTAACTTTTTAACTTTCTAAATAAATACATAAAAAAAAAATAAAAAATAAAAAATAAAAAAACAATAAAAAAATTTATACAGTTTCAGGTGTTCAAACATTCAGAATACAAGATTTACGGATACAGATTTACTATCGCTCCGACATCAGGAAAGTTAATAAAGTATACCATTTTTCATGAAGCTGTCTGTACAAGGATCCTTCTTTCCATGACGCCCCCAACTCATAACAAAAAGATCCTTTAATATGAGTGAGAATGTACTGTAAAGAAAACTGAGTTATACAACCACATACTGTCCGTCCTATTATACAAAGACATTCATTTTACAAGAGAATAATACTTTATCACGTGCATATGCATATACGTGCTGAATATCACATCTACTGTGGTCAATTTGATAACAGTGTATTGTCACACTGACTCCACTGGACCCACATGGATGTAATGCATTTAATGACCATTAAATTCCACTTTAATGCATACTAAGAAACCCTGAAATTTAATCGGAAGATTATTGTTCTAAAAGCATGAAAACAATATCATCAAACAACTAAATGCACTGGGTAACATGGCAGGTTTAATCAGAAAGCATCTTAACACCAGCTACCTGTCAACTAACTGAATTCTGCAGAATTTACTTACAGGGAAAAACTATCAATAAGTGCAATCCAAATTAAATAACTTTTTAAAGTCACTACAAAAATGGATACATTTTTAACAGCTTGTTCATTACTAGGCTTCTAATAAGCTGTATTCATACAGTGCTTGCATTTTACATGGTCCCTTACTGGTTTCCTTATGAGTAGTCAGCAGATTATATGCATTTACATGAAACAAAAAAATTGTGGACAGCTATTAAATTCTGTTGAATACTCCAGACTGACAACATACTTTTTAATTACTATTTATTTTATACCAACACAAAGTAGCATGTTACCAGCTTTGCACATCTAGAGGCTGAAATAGTTGAAACTCAGTCAGATTGAATGGAGAGCATCTCTGAACAGCAACTTTCAAGTCTTGCCAAGGATTTTCAATGCGATTTAGGTCTGGACAAGGCCATTCTAACATGAATATGCTTTGATCTAAATCATTCCATTGTAGCTCTGGCTGTATGTTTAGGGTCGTTGTCCTGCTGATAGGTGAACCTCCACCCCAGTCGCAAGTCTTTTGTAGCCTCTAATAGGTTTTCTTCCAAAATAGCCTTGTATTTAGCTCCATCCATCTTCCCATCACCTCTGACCAGCTTTCCTACCCTTGGTGAAGAAAAGAAGGCCCACAGCATGATGCTGCCACCACCATGTTTCACCATAGGGATGGTGTGATGCAGTGGTAGACACAATGCTTTGCATTTAGGCTAAAAAGTATAAGTTTGGTCTCATCTGCTGTATGGTTTGTTGCAAACTGCAAGTAGGACTTCTTATGGCTTGCTTTCTTCTTGCCACTCTTCCATGAAGACCAAATATGTGGAGTGCACGACTAATAGTAGTCCTGTGGACAGATGCTTTAAGCCCAAAGAGGATGGCCCTTAAGCCCTCTTTTAAGTCTTGATCCTCTCAAGGTTTCTTCCTATTAACATTTAGGGAGTTTTTCTTTTCCACTGTTGTTCAAATTGGGAAAAGCAAAAAAGTTGTAAAGCTTCTTTGCGACAATGCTCCATGAGCTGTTCAGAGCTTGGGACACTCTTCCACAACTTTATCCCTGACCTGTCTGGTGTGTTCCTTAGTTTTTATGATGTTGTTTGATCATTAATGTAATGAGGAAGCTGTCTGTGTGGTGTTTAGAGACAGTCTTCCCCATGTTTGGCGGCCACGCCGCATTAAGTAAGTACTTAGCGCCATCTGGCGGCGTGGCGCTATAGCATGGCCTAATGAGGTCCACCTGTTATAAGGACTATAAATTGGATGTAGCAGATCTGGATCCTCGAGTTGCCATTGAGGCTTTATGACCTTCATGAGGGATCGCACGCCACTCGAGCTCCAGATCTGTCTGCAGTGGTGTGCTATGGTGAAGCCAGTGATGCACTGTGGTTAATCTGATATGTTTCTCTGTTACAGTATTGTAGTGGTTCTGACCAAGACACGTCCCACTCCCCACTGGTGTTTTTCAGGGAAGAAGGTAACACCTGCCCTTCGTAGAGGGTAGGTGGGGTACGGGCTGGAGCCCGGAGGTATGTTTAGGTTTTTAGACAGAGTAAGGAAAGAACAGTTTCCCTGATTCTCTGGTTTGATTCCTGTGAGACACTCTCCACATCTCTATGGGCTGGTTGGGTGTAATCTCCGCACCTGTAAAAGCGTGTCCAGCGGCATGAGTGTTTAGGGTTGAGATATCTATTTCTGAAGTGCCTGTCTACCTGTTTACCTCGGCTCGCCTGGCTGGTGTAGCCAGCATCTGGGACGTGCTCTCGTGGGTCCAGTACATCCTAGCTTCCAGCTGGTTTTGGTTTGTGTCCGTTCCTGTGTTCTGTTGGTTATCTTGTTGTTTTTTTTATAAACATTATGGTTATTTTACGCTGTCCTGCTTGTGGGTCCTTTATGTTAAAATCCCCCGATCGTGACACCTGTTATCCTTCATAAAAGACCTACTGTTTTAAAAGCTTGATTAAGAAATGCTTTTTAAAGAAATGCTTTTACTTTTCTTAACTTTAAATATATTTATTAGCATGTACTTTTATACATGAGTAAAATATATAAGGCATACTTAAACTTTTGCTGATATTTTCTTTAATTAAATTAGTAATTATTTTATATAAGTAAAGAACTTGTGTAGTTATGCCACCTCTGGCAGTTTTTGATTGCTCAGCTTCATAATAGCCAGTGGGTAGAAGCTGTTCTTCAGACTATTGGTTCTAGATAGGGTGAGGCAGCACCCTCTGACTGACGGCAGTCTAGTGAACAGTCTATAAGCAGAGTCACTGCAGTCACTAGTGATTCTAAGAGCCTACATCAAACATTTAATAAATTTAATAAATGTGTTAAATCAATTAATCTATTTAGTGTTTAACAGGCTTATTTATATGCCAAGTTGTGCCCCCATGACTAATTGGCAAGGACAAGGGTACAGCTGTGCCTCTCTAACTTCTGTTGGCCCATTATGACAAGTAGTCTATCAAGAAATCTAATCCACCCCTGGACATAATCAAGTGCTCCTAAAAGAATACAAATAGTTTATCACTGAAATTAATCTTGATCTATTTTTAAAAATTCCAAGGTCAGAAGAGAACCAGGGATTTTTCTATTTGCTTGTGACACCCCTTCATGTTATATAGCATTATATAGCTGATGTTGGACTATGAACCAGAAGGTCCAGGGTTCAAATCCCACCTCTGCCAAGCTGCCACTATTGGGTCCTTGTGCAAGGCCTTTAACCCAAAATTGCTTGGATTGTAAGATTGTATAAATTGTAAGTTACTTTGGATAAGGGTGTCTGCTAAACACTATTAATGTACATTAGGTATAGAAAGTATTCAGAACCCGTTTAAATTTCAAGTTTCATAGCAGCCATTTGCTAAAATGTAAAAAAAAAAAGTTAATTTTTTCTCATTAATGTACACTCAGCACACCATCTTGACAGAAAAAAACCCAGAAATGTAGACATTTTAAAACATTTATTAAAAAGAGAAAACTGAAATGTCACATGGTCATAAGTATTCAGACCCGTTGCTTCGTATTGAGTAGAAGCCCCTTTTTGAACTAGTACAGAGTCTTCTTGGGAATGATGCAATATGTTTTTCACACCTGGATTTTGGGATCTTGGAGAATATTATGACCACCCTTTCTTTCTAAAACCACTGTTTATTATATACACTTTGTTTACCGTATAGTAATACTCCTTAGTTTTGTAATTACAGTCTGTTTACTCAAGCCTGCTTTCACCTTGTATTTCAGTTGTCAGCATTAGGAAACATCGTTTAGGAATTCTTCCTAATGGGTTCAAATCTTTCGGTCTCACCCAGGTGTTGAACAGGAAGTTGTTACAATTGGCCAGGAGATGTAAAGCAAAATAATGTTGTCTGTTCTTAAAGCACCTGTTTATTAAAGAGTCATGGAGATTTATATAGTCGAACCTACACCTGCTTCAAACAGCAAAAACCAATAAATGATTACATATTCTTATATGGATTAATGCAGTGTATTAAACAGAAATATCTTGGTCAGCAAAGCCAGATCTAAATTGGTTATGATGTCTAGTCAGCTACAGCAGAGATATCTCCTCGAAGACAAATCTAAATTGGCCCTAACATCTAATGTACACACAATGATAAAACTCTAATACTGAATATGTGTAATTAATGACAACTGCACTTTGTAATTGAAAACACGTTTTTTTTTTGTGTGTGTGTGTGTGTCTACAAATGATTACAGATATACAGCTTAATACGTACAAATAGCAATCAGAAATGATTAAAAAATAAATATATAATTTTAAGCAGAACCACCACAGATCAAGTGCTATTAGGGTGGTGGATCATTCTCAGCACTGTAGGGACACTGATGTGGGGGTCCTAATATTCTAATATGTGTGTATACTGTATCTGTCCACAGAGTGTATATCCAAATAAGTATGGCGAGTTCACCAAGGGCAGTGTGTCCAGGGTCTGTCCTAAAAAGATATGCAATAGAGTCACTTTCTAATGAGCTGAGCAGCAACATTTACACATGCACAGTTGCGGCCGAATTAACCAAGATTTGGGCTTCTGAAAGTTCCGAATTGTATCCTGGAGTGTTCCTGCAAAACCTGGATGCTTATGAATTAACTGGTGGTGGGCGTGGCCTAGACTGGGAAAAAAAATCCCAGTCGCACAAAAAGATTCAACATGTTGAATAATTCCGGGAGTTTTTGCCGGAGCCATAAAATTACGAAGTGACCATATAGACAACCTGGAAACACGGGACCCTGCCTGTCCTTCCAAAAGGCAACCGGCCTTTATGAAATGCTTATACTGGATAACCGAAAGTCAACCAGTAGGTCGGGTAGGATTTCGTAAGTCCAGGAAAAGCAGGTTGTACTTGCGTATGGTCTGGTTATTATTTCGGAAAACCTGGTTTATCCCTATCATACGGTACAGATTGAGCCTCCAGGTCATTCAGGTAATCCCGTAGAACCGTACGTACATAAGGGTTAATATCCCGGTCATTTCTGCCTAGGGGCGGAGCTAAATTTGCATATTTTCCTGGCCTTCCTAAATGCTACCCTTATATACGTACGGTTTACCTCCACATCTGTACTGTTACACCTTTATATACCTTAATACTGCATTTACCATCAGCTTTACTGAAAATGAACCGCTTTATCCGTTTAACTTCCAGCCCAATTAATTGCATTAAAAACCGTATAACTGTGTCTATAACCTGCCTATATGCACGTTTAAAAGCATTGACCTGCTTTGCCTGGACAAGCTAATTTACATTTTGTACTCCATCTCATTTAACCAGGATTTTTGCAGGTAAATCTGAAAAAGGCTAATCCCGGCTGACTCCGTGTACGTGTGAATGAAGCATTAAGGACTACACAAGTGGCAACTTGACAAAGTCAGGATTTGGAAGCACAACTTTCCATCTAGTAGTCTAAAGTATTAACTAATGAGCCATCACAGTCTGCTGAAGTTGATCACAATAGATTTATGCATGGCATAGAAATATGAGTTAATTTAGTGTCAGGATCTTTGGTCCCTGATTTTTTGGAGGTCAGTGAATAAAATAAATCTGGTGGCAAGTGCTCTTGTGCATGACTGAGCATTTTTGAGTCAGTTCTCTCACAGACTTCTTTTAGTTTCAATCTTTACCTGCAAGTCCTGTATGCAGCAGAGCAGCTTCCGTGCCACACGTTGATGCTAGAGCGCAGGACGCTCTCCACTGAACATCTGTAGAAGGTGATGAGGACTGAGCTCCCTAGACCAGCTCGCCTCAGCCGCCTGAGGAAGTAGAGCCGCTGATATGCCTTCCTGACCAGACTGGAAGTGTTGTTGCTCAGGTGAACACCCAAGTACCTGTAGCTGGAAACCACTTCCACTGCAGGTCCTCCAACGTTCAGGGGGAGGTGGGCGTGCCTGCCCTTTCTGAAGTCCACAATCATCTCCTTTGTCTTCTTCACATTGATGCAGAGGTTCTTCTTTTTGCACCAACCCTCCAGGTGTTCTACCTCCTGCCTGTAGTTGGACTTGTCTCTATTTGTGATGCATACAACCATTGCTGTATCGTCCACAAACTTTGCAATATGACAGCTCAGATGGGAAGGTGAGCAGTCGTATGTAAGCAGTGTGAACAGGAGGGGGCTGAATACACAGCCCTGGGGGGAGCCAGTACTGTGGGTTATGGTGGAGGAGGAGATATTATGGATCTTCACAGACTGTGGCCTGTTGATCAGGAAGTCCAGGACCCAGTTGCAGAAAGAAGAGCTTAAACCCAGTGAGGAAAGTTTACATACCAATGTCTGAGGGATCATGGTGCTAAAGGCAGATGTGAAGTCCACAAAGAGCATACGGACATAGGAATCCTTCTGCTCCAGGTGGGTGAGTGCAGTGTGGACCACAGAGGAAATGGCATCTTCTGTGGACCGGTTCCTCCTATAGGCTTATTGATGGGGGTCCACAGTGATGTTGATGGTGGCTTTAATGTGGGTCATAACCAGTCTTTCAAAACCCTTGGTGACTATCTGTGTGAGGGCTTCAGACTGGTAGTCATTCAGACCTGTCACTGCAGAGCTTTTGGGGACTGGGATGATCGTGACAGTCTTCAGGCAGGTGGGAACAACTGCCTGGTGAGGGAGGCATTAAACATGTCTGCCAGGACCTCAGAGAGCTGTTCGGCACAGTCCTTCAGCACCTGCCCAGGTATGTTGTCTGGGCCAGCAGCTTTACGAGGGATGATCCTCCTAAGGGTCTGCCATACTTCCGCTGGGGTCACGCTAAGGGGCTCTTCTCCCAGTGGCAGTGTGAGTCTGGTGCAGGGGGGGTTCTTGGGGTCCTCAAAATGGGCGTAGAATTTGTTGAGGTCCTCGGGAAGGGAGGAGTCTTTGGGGCATTGTGTATCTTTAGATTTGTAGTCAGTAATGCACTTAATGCCCTTCGACATGCTCCGTGGATCCTGGGAGAAGTCTACCTGGATTTTTAGAGCGTAGGCAGCTTTGGCCCTTTTAACTCCTGCGATCAGCCCTCTTTTTGCCCTCCTGAGTTCACGTAAGTCGCTGGACCTGAATGCAGCATCCCTGGAAAAGCCAAAAGAAGAAGAAGATTGCAGTCGTAAATGTAGCGTCAGTTCCGGCTGTATTAGTTTCACCACATCTTGCAGCTCAGTAAAGTTAATTTAACAGAGCCAAGACAAACTGGTGGTTTTGAGTCTTGAGAATTTATGAAAAATAGGGATGTATTATTAAAGCCTTTCAACAGATTTTAAATGGCGAGGCACTAAATTAATGTCCAATTACTGAAGACTTATCATAATCAGTGCAGCAGATTCAACTAACCGGTCTGCGCTTTCAAAATATGTCCTAGAATGCAAAGCGGGCTTTTTCATGTCTCTCAGCTCTGAATTATTGATTTGGCATTCAGAAATATAAACTGACTGAGTGTCAGCTCTTTGTGTGTGTTCTTTTAGTACAATGTTTGTATTACTCTGTTTCTTCTGCTTGTAACTCTGCAAATACTAAGGTTGTTGCTCATGAACTTCAACCTTAATACGGTGAATGCCATGGGAACCAGCAGGACTTAAAAAAATAGTTCATAGATTGCAATTCACTTAAGGCTGTGAATCCAAATAAATTTTGCAAAACATTCAACTCCTTAATAGTAAGTGCATCAGTGCATGTTTATTTGCTATTAAGATTACCTAACAATGGTTAGGCTTTTAACTTAATTAACATGTCTTTTATAAAATGAGTATTTCTACAGTGAACCAACTTCCAACAACCAACGCCGCTGTCCCAGTGGTAAGACATGCCAAAACTGCATTCACTTCAATAGGTTTAAAGTTTCTCTTTATATTCACTTATTTCAGGTTTGCATATTTCACTTATTTCATATAATAATTGATTTTATACATTGTATTACCTTTCTTAACTTTATTTATGTTTTTAACCATATAGGTGTAAAATAACTATCATTTGGGGGTCGGGAACAGATTAATCCTATTTACATTACTTCTTATGGTGAAATTTGAGTCTGACTTCAAACAAATTGGAGTTTTAATGACCATTTGGAACCAATAAAGTTAGATTTCTGAGGTTCCACTGTATAGAGCAGCTTGAAAGTTTGCGAATTCTTTTGAAGTTATTTTTATCTTTGTGTGTGTGTGTGTGTGTGTGTGTGTGTGTGTGTGTGTGTGTGTGTGTGTGAGAGAGAGTGTGTGT